>JAIOTZ010001979.1:0-25703 GCA_023374045.1 Limonium bicolor
GGACCCGAAGAGCCTACCAAAACTTTATAACATTCAATTATGACTTAATAAGGCTAATTAAGTCCTTAGGAAACTTTGGTAGACAATTAAACCAAACAAAACACAAATAAATACCTTAAAGCCAATATGGGCGAAAATGTGCTCTAAGCTTGGGATAAGTTTGGTTAAGACCTAATAAGCTTACCAAGACCTTATTTATATGTTAATGAACATATTAAATCAATTAATAAAGAAAAACAAGCTTGAAAACAAGCTAAAACACAAAATGTGCTTTAAGGAGCCTTAAAGCACATTTCTGAAAAATTGTCTTGTAAATGAGTTTTGAATGGATAAATGTCCATCACTACTCTTTAATCAACATGTGTACTACTGAGTATCACATTAGGAAGTCTAGATCAATGGGAAATCAAAAATTTCACAAATATGTGCCTTAGTTTGTGAATAGTGCTTAAATAGTGCTAGTTTAAGTCATAAGTCAACATAAGTTGTTTAGATGGTCAAAAAAGACCATATATATCTCTAATATGTAAGGGGCCACGGTTTTAGTGGTGTGAGTCATCACACTTGGCTAGCCAATTAAAAGAAAGAAAGAAAAGTAAGTAAAAGGGTTACTTTTGCTTTATAACTTAAATATCTCCAAAACTTACCTCTCTCCTCACTTTCTCTTTTTCTTTTTGATTCCCACCGTCTCCAACCTCATCCTCCCTTCTCCATTCTCGTTTTGCTACAGCAAGTAGCCATTCTCCATCTTTGAATGCTTGTAACTTATGACTCCATGCTCCAAAATCAATTTCAAGACTACCTTTGTCTTAGTTAGAGTGAGCTCCTCATTTCCCTCTTTTCAAATCTTCAAGAACTCAATTTTGGTGCCATGGAGATTCACCATTGAAGGAGCTTGAGCTCATATTTCCATGCCTTCTCATTCTCCTTTGTTTCAAGGTAAGGAAAATCAAAGAAAATCCAAGTTCCCATCATTTTCTTTGTATAGCCGAAAATTCACCTTACAATGGTGCCTTGTCTTGCTATTTTATTAGCTTAATTCAATATTCAAGGGACTAGGAGGAGTCCTATCTTTCCACTTACCCAAGCTCTCTTTCAAATTCCAAAGGTAATCATCAAATTTTAGTGTTTTAAGACACTTATGTAAACCTAGGGTTTAATTATGAGTTTGAGTATTAAACTTAAACCTATTACCCTTATATGTGTATTGGTTAGAAGGTTGACAAGTAATAAAAGCTCCTTGGCGATTTTCAATCAAGAAAAACAAGAGAAAACAAGTGAGAAAGCTTGGAAAACAAAGAGGTAAATGACCTCTCTTAATGTGGTTTATGTACTAGGGAATTGAGCTATATTTGCTTAATAAATAACCTAAAGAGCCAATGGGAAAATGAGCTAGAAAACTATCCACAAGGTGGACTAAAAGGACATGGGAGCATTATTGTGTGTATTCGCAGGTTAAAGGCATTTAAATGTGGAAATTCGGTGTTTAAGTTTAATGTTATTTAAGGGCCTAAGTGCCAAGCAATTTAAGTTTATGCACTATATTGTTATGTAGTGTAGTTTAAGGGTTTAGTTGTGTGTAAAGAACATTTCTTGTGATGATGAATGTCTTGGATGGTTAAAGGATGAAAAACAATATGTTTATGTGTATTAAGTGATTAAGTGTTCTTGGTTGACAAGAGGTGAAAACCTAAGTGTTTGGGTGTGAGATTATACAAGAGAAGCTATGGCAAAATTTAGTTGATAAACAAAGGAGTTTATATATTCTAATGAGATTTTATGACCTAGAAGGTACTAGGAATTGTTAAGTTTCAAGGTGGTGAAAGAAAGTGAATTAAGATGTTCTTAAGTGTTAAGATGCCTTGGGCATGGTCTTGGAGGATTTAGAGATCAAATGGGCGTTTTAAACACACCAAGGTTATGTTATGTGAAGTGCTAAGTCTTGTGCAAGTTTTGGTAAGTAAAGGAAAAGAAATGCCTTGTGAAGGCCTAAGTGTAAACTTGTGGAAGTAGAAGGAGTTGTGTAAAGGAGGTGTTTGTGAGAAATAATGCTTTTGGAGTGGTGGTAATGTTTGTGAGACAACACTTTGGTTAGTTGAGGTAGTAGGCATGATATACCACTTAGAAATCTAAGGAAAATGTTATAAGTGCTAGGAATTGTTGTAAGGAAGTGAGTAACAAGTTAGTGATGATTTAGGAAAGTTTAGTACTTATTTTAAGGTGTTTAAACATGTAGGAAACATGTGGAAAGATTATGGAATGATTAGGTAAGGTTTAAGGTTGGATTAGGGGTTGAAAAATGATGTTTTGACAAGTTATTAACATGGTCCGGGACCTAGCCCTTGTATAGGTACCCGGACCACCCATAAAAACATGCCGAGAATGAATGCAGGAATTGGTCCGGGACTAAGTCCAGGACCAAGTCCAGGACCAATGCCAAAAACAAGCCGAGAGTAATTTCCAGAGGTGGTCCAGGACCTTGGGTCCGGACCAAGTCCCAGACCAGACCAAATATGGCCTAAAATGTGTTTTAAAGTGCCCTAAAGGTGGGTGGTTAACGGCGTGTAACACCAAGGAGTTAAGTAATGTGATGAGTTAAGTTTTCCACCGCAGTTTGTTGTTGAGTGTGTTGTAGCTAGTTGGGGTGTTACAAAAAGTTGTATCAGAGCGAAGTATCGCTCTGATGACTGAATTACCGAGCTTAGGAAGTACCGAGTTAAGATTTTAGTACTTTGGGTTAAGGGTTGAGTGATAGCGTGAGAGATACGCTAGTTAGGAATTACCAGAGTGTACTGGAAACCTACAATATCCTTCCCACCCTCCACAATCCCTGTTTTATAACTCGGGAAGAACGCCAGAGAGATGAAAGTCCTCTCATACTCGGGAAAACCCGATCTGGCTGTTGTAAAGCATATCTGTATGTACGGAGAACCTGTCATACGGTAGATCCCGAAAACTGGGAATCCCGGAGACGGTTCCCATCTGAACAATGTTAACCGCATTTCATAGTGAAGAATGAAGAATCTTGTGTATAGAAGAATGGAATTTCTGGCAACCTGGGTCGACATGTCGAGCAGTCGAGAACAACCAGCTTGCAATGTACCAACCGTGCAACAGGCAAGAAGTGAAGTAATAGAACCCAAGACGAGTGTCTACGGGACTACAGTTGTTAAATAATACACCAACGGTATACCAACCGACAAAGGAACTACAACGTAGTGCCCAAACAAGAGACAAGTCTCAGTGACCACGACAAATGCGTGGAACGGGCTACAAAGAAGATACGGTACTAAGTAAAAAGGGGTCTCCAAGAATGGGAGACACCCCAATTAATGATTATCATGTGAATACATTGAGAAGTCGCCCAGAGGGTTAATTGTCAAGACTGTAAGATCAAGTGAGGGCCAACAAGGCCACTGATGACAGTGCGGGTAAAAACAATACCACAACCGGTATGTGTTGAACCGATAGCCAGTTAGCATAGCGCACTTGCCATGGCAAGTGCTGCTATAACAGGGCTGTTCGGGAAAGTTTAAACAAATACGAAGTACTTAGTAAAGTACCACGAAGTTAACTGTGATCATCATAACTGTGGAAGGGCTTAACAGCCTAACCTTTGTAATTGGAAGTACACCAGTCAGCAAGAAGCTAGATTTGGTTAAGGGAAGAAGGCATTGTAAAACCATGAGAATTTTTCTTTCAACTCAGATTTATTTCAAACTCTTTTCTTTCAAACCGAATTTTCTTTCAAACCAATATTTATTTCTAACCTTCTTTTAAACCAAACCGGTAAACCCAACGGTAGCGACCCGAGGGAATGGATGGAGTTCATAGTGATACCACAGTGGATAAACCTTCCCTTGATTAAGTTCGGGAAGCAGGGAATGCATATTGTCACAGGAAAATATAAGGGAGTTGACAACAGAATACTTCACCTAGGCGTGTGACGGACACTACGAGTGTACCAACTGTAATGTGGGATGACCGCACTCCGATAGGAGCTTGTGGGCCTGACAGACTTACTTATGGGTTAGTTGGGTAAGTAGAAATGTATCAGCATGGTACCCCACATATGTATACGAGTAGAGTCTGGAACACGGGAGGTAGTCGACTCCGTACTACGGTAAGCAGTGTAAGTCAATCAAGAGCAAATGATTACCGAGAATGGTTGAAGTAAAGGAAATTAGTTAATTTAACGAGACTAAAGGAGTTAGTGAATTTGTTTCATGGAAATGTTTAAGAGTCAGGGAATACGAAGTGCACTAACTGTTATGTAAAGACATAGCATATGTCTTAAGGATCCCAGGGATAAACATGATAGCTGGAATGGGGATCCAGCCTGTGCATGGCAAGCAGATGCCTAATGTGGACACTTTAATGTGCAATGAACGGGATGAAACTCCCAGAATGAGTACCTACACTACCAGGAAATGTTGATCTTCACAGAAGAGGATAATAAGCCATTTAAGAACGCAAACGGCGTGGCTAACTGAATATAGCAATAAGTGCGAACCAGATGTAATGGCATAACTTAGCAACACCCAGGAGCAATCCTTGAAGGGTGTTCACATCAACGATAGTTGAACGAAATAACGTGACAGAAACACAAGGGTTGAAACTAACACCCAGTTTAGACATAAGTTGTCAGGAGACGGACTGACAATCCTAAGGGGCATCCCATGAAAGGAAACGGAATGCAACGACCTTGTCATGGAGCCCAATATAATATCCAAACCATGTAATGTTGTACAGAGAAGTAAATGTGTGTGAGCGGCCTACAATGAGCAGAGCTCGAGGCAATAAGGCTTATAAGCCACAAGCAAAATGTGTTATGTAAGTTTGATCGATTGCAGGACTTTATGTTATACAAGTAATTAGAGCGGGGAACGAACCACTGCTTTAAGAGTGGGGATACCTCTCGATATTATGAAACTGCGGGAGCGGTAGTTATGTGAACCGAGTTCAAGAAATATGTTAAGGATTGAGCATGTTGATATTGTGAGAAACAGTTAGTTTAGTAGCATGTGAAGCACCGGGCTGAATAACGGCGGCTTGTAACTCGAGTGAGCTACGCTCAAGGAGCATTCAGTAGTCATCCAAATGAATGACAAACCATAATACGAATGATGTAAGTATATGTGTGGAAGCTAATGTGACAGTGAATACCATGTAAGTTAGTGTTATACAAGGAGCACGGTGCGCAGTAAGCGACCGTTGTATAAGTATTGTTAAACGATAATATGGCAACTAAGCATAGTTACGAGTTAAACCCAATAGAGATACAACAGTAAGTGATACCAAACAAACCCGGGCAGTAAGCCGGTAGCTAGTACTATAAGATAAGAGTCTCAATGAAACACAGTGTAAATTCCTATTGCAATCGCATAAGAGATTTACTGTCAAGAGTTTACGCCTCTGCACTCTGTATGACTGAGTGTTTTGGTATTGCATTTGCGCAGTAATGATCGAGTGGGATAGCTAGGACTTGGGAAATGTTAATGTTGGTGGAAGTAGAAAGAGACTTATAACGCTATAATGACCGATGCATAGGAAATGCAAGGTCGTGCCAATGAAATGATACTTGTACAAAATCAAATATGGAGGTGTGATTAGCAATAAGTGACTGTAGTAACACGGGATACCAAATATCAGTATGGAATATACCTCAAGTGTGGGAAATAACCGAGAGAGCACTACACATTAGGTGGTAGCTCAATCTCAACCGACAGTAAGTCGGAAGGAAACAAGTCAATCATTGTGAAATACGTAGCAGTTTACGCAGTAAGTTATTAGAGAAGTGGATGGAAAGTTTTGTAACTCACCGAGTTCGCTCACGGTAAGAGATACCACGCGTCGGTTGAGAAACCATTATTACCAAGATAAAGGTGATAAATGGGAGATGTACAATACAGTAAGAAGAACGAACGGGGCAAGCTAAGCTCTAAAGTTAACAGAGTTGTGCAGCAGAGGCCAGTGAACCTGTAACACCCCCGAAACACAACCAACAATTAAACGACGCGCCTAAGTTAGCAGGAGAAGTCTACGCAGCGGTTCCTACTCTATTCGGGTGCTACAGACGCCAACCACCCACGTGGTTGACAGTCCTCATTACCAACTCCAAGTTACGGTCTGTATGACTGGAAGTCCAACTTAACGAAATCCAAATACATTATAAAGTACAACTCAAGTACCGAGCTTCTACAGTTTAGTTAACAACTTAAACAACATAACTCATACATAAGAAAGCATACTACTTAAAGTCTTGCCATGTGGACTACCCCTATGATAGTCACCCTTGCCTACTCTCCGTTATTGTCTGGCACAAGACCTGAAAGAAATTGGGTGTAAAGGACTCAGCAAACTACGCTGAGTATGAACGTGTGAAGCCCGCATGTTACCGGGCCACACGACTAATTGGTCGAATATCATTAAGTCCATTTTACATGCTATGATAAAGCAGTAAAGCACACATCAGTACATCATGATATCATACACACTCATCAGTAGCATAGCAATATCAGCAAGCAACCAAGCACATCTTGCAAGTAGCACAGCAATATCAATAAGCAACCAAGCACAACTTGCCAGTAGCATAACAATGTCAAACACGCAGTCCAGCATAATAAGCTGCTAGTGTAGCAACAACAGTCAAGTAATTATAGGACGTGTGCGTAGGTACATTATACCGTCAATCCTCGCTATGGGATCATTCAAGAGATTGCGTATTGTTATCTTGTTCTCATTACATATGTTTTCCTTTCTTCTCTTGCACCGAGTCCGGGGGATGTAGGTTAGATCCCGAGACTTTATAATATAGGTGCTATTCATTCCTTGTTACTTAAATGATCACATTTATGAATTTTCTTATTTGCTTGGTTTCGTTACACATGTTTTCCTCTATTCTCTGGCACCGAGTCAGGGGATATAGATTAGATCCCGAGGCTTTATTATGTAGGTGCTAATCATTCCTTGTTTCTTCAAGGGTTACTTGTGAATTCTTTCATCACCGCACGTTGGAGGACGTCTCCTCCATAGCTAGTCCCCCATTCCCGACACCCAGGGTCAAGGAAGCGGAAGTCACCTCTAGACTCCAGGATAAGCTTCACCAATTTGTCACTCCCCCATTCCCGACACCCAGGGTCAAGGAAGCGGAAGTCACCTCTAGACTCCGGGATGTGCTTCACCAACTTGTCACTCCCCCATTCCGACACCCAGGGTCAAGGAAGCGGAAGTCACCTCTGGACTCCGGGATGTGCTTCACCAACTTGTCACTCCCCCATTCCCGACACCCAGGGTCAAGGAAGCGGAAGTCACCTCTGGACTCCGGGATGTGCTTCACCAAAATATATCCATCATAGACGGTCGAAGGATCTGATGCAGATACCAACTCCCGATCATCCATACCGCGCGGCCCGAGCTGTTGTCTTCCCGGGTTATTCTCATGTTTCACAGTTGAACTTTTCGTTTCATTATCATTATAATCTCGACACCATAGTGGGTGTCATTAGCGGTCCTCTAAAGTTAGAGAGGATTCGTCTCTTTGTATAGTTCTTTTGTTTTGTCTACGTGGTTCGTCATGTCTCACCCAAGGAGACTTGCTCTTCATTATGATTAATGAATAGACACCATAGTGGGTGTCATGGTA
Organism: Limonium bicolor; assembly: GCA_023374045.1. Classification (NCBI taxonomy): domain Eukaryota; kingdom Viridiplantae; phylum Streptophyta; class Magnoliopsida; order Caryophyllales; family Plumbaginaceae; genus Limonium; species Limonium bicolor. The sequence continues at coordinate 7,646 of JAIOTZ010001979.1, forward strand.
GTCCTCAATGGGTTAGAGAGGAGTTCCCCTTATAGAGTTTTTCTCTTTGTTTTCATAGTTCGTTGTGGTTCATCTCGAATTACATAAACGCGAAGGGACTAAACTACTGTGTGCGCGCAATGATACACAACAATGATATAAAAATCATACAACATAATAAACAAGCAATCCAATTTCATGCTTTGATCTTAAGGTCTTTTCACATAGAGCACAACACACAAGCCGTGTAACACGGCAACATACGAACCACACATGTCCATACCTGGATCCGAAGCAAATGTCGTCTCACACACGGGTTCCTGATTGGCGTTCGTTACAACCCTAACGTTGATTAAAAGATAACGTGTCAGTTCATGATCTCATGTGACGACACCTTTCTAGTTTATCTCATTTATACCGGGTGCTATTCCCTAGGTGGACTTTTGATTGTTCAACTTATATTAGCCCTTAGAGATTTTCCAAGTATCCACTTTAGGCTTTATCAATCCTCTTGCACATTTATATTGTGGAATTATTAAGTTCCTCCTCTAGGTAATGTTCTAGAGTAGCTTAAACATTAATATGTAACAAGTTTATCTAAGACGGATTTAAATTTGCCTAAGATGTATCCCCTCATAACTGGGCATCCTTGTGCAGCAGTTTAATACTCATAATTACTTAATATAACAACCTACTCACATAGAACCTAGGCACAACTCATAACTCACCATCGGTACCTCCCTCCCCTTAGCTTAGCTCTCAACTCTAGAAGTTTATTTTTAATTCCCCCAAGTGTATTCCCTCCCTTAGCTAAATAGGTTAGCAACGTTTTAACCCTAGTATCATAATAATATAGTCCTTAGGATACTCCTACACCCATTTATACAGAAACCCAAATTTCATAAGACTGAAGCACAAAATCTGTGCATACTCCCTTTGAGTTCCTCTTTTTTTTTTTGCATTGAATTGCTTTATGAATTTTTCCAAAGTGTTGACACCCTTAGGTGGATATATCAGCCAGGTTATAAGTCCCTTTTCAGGCCTATCCCATGCTCCCTCACCAACCATATTACAGTTGTACAGAAATGACATTCCTATAGCAAAATCTGAAACAGAATCCATGGGTTCCCTCCTTATCCCTTCCTTTAGTTAGTAATTAATTGGCTTCTAACCTCCCAAATGAGAACACCAACTTACATCACTCTTTCAGTAATATTTTGGGTTCGTTTTAGACCGATTCATCACTCCTAAAGCTTCTGTAATCCAATTATACAGAAGCAATCAAGTATTGCAAATCTGAAAACCTCAATCTCTGCACTTCCTCTTCATTCCTTCTTTTAGTTGTTAAACTGTCTTCCAATCTTTCAGATGAATATACTAACTTGGGTAATGTATTAATACTGACTTAGTTCTATTATTAAACCAACACACACTTATAGCACCTCTGAGAGTTTACCCTACTGAAACAAAAATTGTAACTAACTGATGTAACCTCTTTGAGTTCTTTCTGTTTACCCCCAATTCAGTCTCTTGATTTTCCCTCAATTAGTTTAGTAGTGTAGTTAACGTCTTAATGTAGTTTTAACTCCCAAAACAGCCCAAAAAAAATCAAGGGTTACACTCTGAAAATACTTGCACCAGACTGAAAACTGAAAACAGAACTGATAGCTTCCTTTACTTCTTTCTGTATAAAGAAAAATCATCTTTCCCTTTTACCCTAAGATACTTATATTTAGTTAAGTGTTTACTTAGGTTTAACCTCAAAGACAGACCTAGGCAATCCACTAAAGCTACTGAAAAGTCCCCAAAACTGAACCGAACAGGACTGAAGTTACAACTAATATTTGCTCTCTTATTTTGTTCTCTGTGTGTTTTCTAACTGACTTACAAGCTTCTTCCTAGAGGTCTACACCCTTGGTTAAGTGAATTGACAAGATTCTAAGTTCAATCTCGATCCATTAACACACCTATATAGTTTCTGTACTTAATTTCACAGAAGCACCCTGCCAACTGAAATCTGAAAACTGTAGCACAGTGACTTAACAACTGAATACTTCTGTTTGTTTCCTTCTGTACATTCCATATCTGTCTTTGAACTTTCCCACAATCTGATTACTACCTAGCTACGTGTGCTACCAAGATTCTCATGTTCATTAACCACCAATACCACCTCATGAATCCCTCCGATATGTTCTCATACAGAACTGAAAAAAAATTGAAACTGAAAACTGAAATCTTGTACTGTTGTATTCATTCTTCTGTTTGTTTGTTAATCTCATTCTCAATTTCCCTCACTTGATTGCTCAACTAATAAGTGTATTACCAAGCTTATAAATTCAGACAGACCCAAGTCACATAGGCAACATTCCTGAAAACTCTTTGCACAGGAGACAAGGAACTGTACAACCGAAATCATGAAACTGATAGTTATTTATTTCTCCTTTCTCTTCTGTTTTCTTTTAAGTTGGTTCCTCATTAGGTACACGTGTTACCATTATTCTCAGTTCAAGAACAGACCCATGGCAAATCTGCTAACACCCCTGAAGTTGTTTAAATACTGACGTGAAAGGAACAGAAACTGATTCACATAACTTTCTTCTATTCTTCTCTTTATTTATCAGTCTGACTTCTAAACTATCCTCAAGCGCTTACCTACTTGGTTAAGTGTATTTGTGTGGCTTTAAGTTCCTAGGCAGACCCAAGGCCATAAGGCTACGGTTCACAGAAGAACCTGCTACACCGACAAACAAAAAAAAGAACAAAACTGAAACTGAAAACAAAGAAAACAGAACTTGTAACTCTGAAACAAAACTGAAGTTTGTTCTTTCTGCTGTTTCTTTTACGTTCTTTTAATCTGGCTTCCCACTTCCCCCTCTATGTATGCTCACGTAATTAAGTGTTTTATTAGGATCTTAAATCTCAACCAACTTGTTAATATCACTGATATGTCCAAAATTGAAAAGAAACTGAAACGTAAAACTGATGTTCTCCTTTCCATTTATCTGTTGGTTCACGGTTTAACTTACAGTTTTCCTTTCCAAAATGCTTACATGTTTAGTTAAGGGAATTAGTAAGATTTTAAGCTATGGAACCACTCAATATAACCACTTCTTACTCTCTGTAACAGATTCCTACAGAACCCTCGAACTTCAGAACTGAAGCATAACACTGATATACCCTCCTCCATCTCCTTTCATTATTCATAATCTGACTTTCAATTTTTTTTTTCAAAATGCTTACCTAGTTACTTAAGTGCTTCACCATAGTTTCATCTTCAAAATAGATTCACAACAACCTTGTTTAAGCTCTGAAGGATTAATATGCAGAAGATCGAGATTTCAGGAATTGAAGTCTGAGCTGATATGTTCTCATTTTTGTTTTCTGTTGGTGCATTAAATGTTGAGGTAGCTTACCTCTTTAATCCTAGCTGTTTTCCCTCGTTGATCATTGGCCCAAATGGAACTCCCAGTACCTTGGTCACACGACGCTACTGAGGACAATTTACCGAGAGTTAGACTTGGAACCAGAGAAAGCAATGATTGAACTCAGAAAGAAAAACTATTTCAGCATCCCACCTGCTAGCTATGTTCCGACTCAGGTTATGGCAGGTGTTTTGCTCAACAGTTCTCAGGCCCCTCATGGCTGGGGCAGCAAGGGAATGCACACACATCACCAGGAGGAGAAAAGAATGGAGTGAAAAAGGTTAGTATTATCGGCATAAGGAGTTGATGCACCAAATCGTGGAGAGACTGGGAGTTTATACCTTGTTATGTTGTTTTCTTGTTGAAACCGCAGTGGCTGTTGTCCGTGGGGTTCTGACTCACCTTCATGGATTGAATTTCCAACAGAGTCATGCAAGGATGGAGGTGGAAGTGAGTTAGTCAGCAGGGAAACTCTCGGTATACAAAGAAAGCAACTGAAAAGGATTCAAAGACTGATGTTTACTTGCCAGAATCAGAGATAGAACGGCCTGCTCCAGAACTTGCACATCCAAGGTGGGTGTTTGCATGGGACAGACATGGATTAAATGAGCTATAGTGATAGTTGTTCACTGATTCTCATGAGGTAGGCGTGGGGGTTGAACACAAAACAAACTTTGACTGCACCAACTCTGTCACCTGAATTGCTTTCACTTAAATCAACAAGCCGTGGGTTGTGTGTCTGAGAAAGTAGTTGATGTATTTGTTATTACAACAGAGACGATGAGGGAGTGCTTACTGGTTTCGATAAAGGCAGTTTGTGGAATAAAAAAAAACTACTGACGCACGAGATGTTTGCAACAGGAATCGAAAACAACAGGGGAGGATGTGTGACTGGAGTTAAGTTGCTGGCAACATCACTCAGTAAAGAGCATGCGTGGGAGTTAGGAAGTCTCGGAAACTGAGGCCACCAAAGGATTGCACGCATCAGAACAAGAAATAATTCCCACCTCTGCTACAGAACCTTGTCGATACTATGCCCCTGACGGTGTGGTCTGTTACTGAAATTCTTTTTTTGATGCGAGTGTAATAGAGAATAGACGCAGAGAGTGGGTATTGGAATGGTGGTGATTCGGTAATGAAGTATCTTTACTAGTTTTAAATCGTTGGCATTTGTTACTGAAATCGAGCACAGCTCAACCGGTTAAGCACTCGGTGAAAGTACGGAAGGTCTCGGGTTCAAACCTCAGTGGGAGCATCTTTGCTCCTTTTACCTTCCTTTTTTTTTGTATACGTTATACTTGCTTATTTATATATGTAAGACTATATAATATACCGCGTTATATTAATTTATTTATTTGTCACAAAGTTATGTGACGTTATCATTTATATTACAACGTTACGATATCCACACGACTATATATTATCGTGTTATTATATACCCTTTTTTTTGTAACGAAGTTATGTGACGACATTGTTACTTATTCACGACGTTACAATATCGTAACGTTACGTACGTGTATTTTCGTATTCGTACATATATATACATATACTAGATTTAATTGCTCGTACGTTATTTTATGTACGTGTTATAAAACGCGTTATGATTTTATGCGTTTAATATTTAGGGGTATTTCAGCTTACCCCCCTTAAAAGAGACTTCGTCCCGAAGTCTTACTTCCTTAACTTATATTTTCCACTCCTAGCAATCTTAGGGATCCAGTCCCGCATTCATTCCCGATACCCAAAGGATTAAGTTCATAATTAACATCCTCAGTGCTTCTAAGCACCGTGCCACATCAGTGGCACCCCACGAGTTCTCATAGTAGACCAGAAGTTAGCAATGTGCATAACATGCTAAAGTGCAAGCCAAGACACACAATATTCATTCATACATAGCGTACATAACATTTTCACACAAAATCCAAAAACACACCAAACCTACCAACCAACCACGAGTGGTTGTAGGAATACATCAAATAAGGCAACACACATCCAAAACAAAACGCGCTTACCCCCCTTAAAAGAGGGGTACGCCCCCGTACCCTACACTAAGCCAAAACATCGATGAGAAGATAGGGGTACATAGTTTTCCTTACCGGATTGATTATATGCCATTGTGTAAACGCCAGATCGGTTTTTCCCGAGTGTGAGGAGGCTTTCTACCTCTCCAGCATTTTCCTATGGATTGAAATGGACCCTAACTAACGAGCCTCACAAACTAACCCGTAACCCCGTTTCTCAAATTTAGGTTTTCCTATACTCGGTACTCCTCTCTTCCAGTCATCAGAGCGCAACTACGCTCTGATACCACTTTCTGTACACCCCCGAAACACAACCAACAATTAAACGACGCGCCTAAGTTAGCAGGAGAAGTCTACGCAGCGGTTCCTACTCTATTCGGGTGCTACAGACGCCAACCACCCACGTGGTTGACAGTCCTCATTACCAACTCCAAGTTACGGTCTGTATGACTGGAAGTCCAACTTAACGAAATCCAATACATTATAAAGTACAACTCAAGTACCGAGCTTCTACAGTTTAGTTAACAACTTAAACAACATAACTCATACATAAGAAAGCATACTACTTAAAGTCTTGCCATGTGGACTACCCCTATGATAGTCACCCTTGCCTACTCTCCGTTATTGTCTGGCACAAGACCTGAAAAAAATTGGGTGTAAAGGACTCAGCAAACTACGCTGAGTATGAACGTGTGAAGCCCGCATGTTACCGGGCCACACGACTAATTGGTCGAATATTATTAAGTCCATTTTACATGCTATGATAAAGCAGTAAAGCACACATCAGTACATCATGATATCATACACACTCATCGGTAGCATAGCAATATCAGCAAGCAACCAAGCACATCTTGCAAGTAGCACAGCAATATCAATAAGCAACCAAGCACAACTTGCCAGTAGCATAACAATGTCAAACACGCAGTCCAGCATAATAAGCTGCTAGTGTAGCAACAACAGTCAAGTAATTATAGGACGTGTGCGTAGGTACATTATACCGTCAATCCTCGCTATGGGATCATTCAAGAGATTGCGTATTGTTATCTTGTTCTCATTACATATTTTCCTTTCTTCTCTTGCACCGAGTCCGGGGGATGTAGGTTAGATCCCGAGACTTTATAATATAGGTGCTATTCATTCCTTGTTACTTAAATGATCACATTTATGAATTTTCTTATTTGCTTGGTTTCGTTACACATGTTTTCCTCTATTCTCTGGCACCGAGTCAGGGGATATAGATTAGATCCCGAGGCTTTATTATGTAGGTGCTAATCATTCCTTGTTTCTTCAAGGGTTACTTGTGAATTCTTTCATCACCGCACGTTGGAGGACGTCTCCTCCATAGCTAGTCCCCCATTCCCGACACCCAGGGTCAAGGAAGCGGAAGTCACCTCTAGACTCCAGGATAAGCTTCACCAATTTGTCACTCCCCCATTCCCGACACCCAGGGTCAAGGAAGCGGAAGTCACCTCTAGACTCCGGGATGTGCTTCACCAACTTGTCACTCCCCATTCCCGACACCCAGGGTCAAGGAAGCGGAAGTCACCTCTGGACTCCGGGATGTGCTTCACCAACTTGTCACTCCCCCATTCCCGACACCCAGGGTCAAGGAAGCGGAAGTCACCTCTGGACTCCGGGATGTGCTTCACCAAAATATATTCCATCATAGACGGTCGAAGGATCTGATGCAGATACCAACTCCCGATCATCCATACCGCGCGGCCCGAGCTGTTGTCTTCCCGGGTTATTCTCATGTTTCACAGTTGATACTTTTCGTTTCATTATCATTATAATCTCGACACCATAGTGGGTGTCATTAGCGGTCCTCTAAAGTTAGAGAGGATTCGTCTCTTTGTATAGTTCTTTTGTTTTGTCTACGTGGTTTGTCATGTCTCACCCAAGGAGACTTGCTCTTCATTATGATTAATGAATAGACACCATAGTGGGTGTCATGGTAGTCCTCAATGGGTTAGAGAGGAGTTCCCCTTATAGAGTTTTTCTCTTGTTTTCATAGTCGTTGTGGTTCATCTCGAATTACATAAACGAAGGGACTAAACTACTGTGTGCGCGCAATGATACACAACAATGATATAAAAATCATACAAATAATAAACAAGCAATCCAATTTCATGCTTTGATCTTAAGGTCTTTTCACACAAGAGCACACAGCACACAAGCCGTGTAACACGGCAACATACGAACCACACATGTCCATACCTGGATCCGAAGCAAATGTCGTCTCACACACGGGTTCCTGATTGGCGTTCGTTACAACCCTAACGTTGATTAAAAGATAACGTGTCAGTTCATGATCTCATGTGACGACACCTTTCTAGTTTATCTCATTTATACCGGGTGCTATTCCCTAGGTGGACTTTTGATTGTTCAACTTATATTAGCCCTTATAGATTTTCCAAGTATCCACTTTAGGCTTTATCAATCCTCTTGCACATTTATATTGTGGAATTATTAAGTTCCTCCTCTAGGTAATGTTCTAGAGTAGCTTAAACATTAATATGTAACAAGTTTATCTAAGACGGATTTAAATTTGCCTAAGATGTATCCCCTCATAACTGGGCATCCTTGTGCAGTTTAATACTCATAATTACTTAATATAACAACCTACTCACATAGAACCTAGGCACAACTCATAACTCACCATTGGTACCCCCCCTAGCTTAGCTCTCAACTCTAGAAGTTTATTTTTAATTCCCCCAAGTGTATTCCCTCCCTTAGCTAAATAGGTTAGCAACGTTTTAACCCTAGTATCATAATAATATAGTCCTTAGGATACTCCTACACCCATTTATACAGAAACCCAAATTTCATAAGACTGAAGCACAAAATCTGTGCATACTCCCTTTGAGTTCCTCTTTTTTTTTTGCATTGAATTGCTTTATGAATTTTTCCAAAGTGTTGACACCCTTAGGTGGATATATCAGCCAGGTTATAAGTCCCTTTTCAGGCCTATCCCATGCTCCCTCACCAACCATATTACAGTTGTACAGAAATGACATTCCTATAGCAAAATCTGAAACAGAATCCATGGGTTCCCTCCTTATCCCTTCCTTTAGTTAGTAATTAATTGGCTTCTAACCTCCCAAATGAGAACACCAACTTACATCACTCTTTCAGTAATATTTTGGGTTCGTTTTAGACCGATTCATCACTCCTAAAGCTTCTGTAATCCAATTATACAGAAGCAATCAAGTATTGCAAATCTGAAAACCTCAATCTCTGCACTTCCTCTTCATTCCTTCTTTTAGTTGTTAAACTGTCTTCCAATCTTTCAGATGAATATACTAACTTGGGTAATGTATTAATACTGACTTAGTTCTATTATTAAACCAACACACACTTATAGCACCTCTGAGAGTTTACCCTACTGAAACAAAAATTGTAACTAACTGATGTAACCTCTTTGAGTTCTTTCTGTTTACCCCCAATTCAGTCTCTTGATTTTCCCTCAATTAGTTTAGTAGTGTAGTTAACGTCTTAATGTAGTTTTAACTCCCAAAACAGCCCAAAGAAATCAAGGGTTACACTCTGAAAATACTTGCACCAACTGAAAACTGAAAACAGAACTGATAGCTTCCTTTACTTCTTTCTGTATATAAAGAAAAATCAGTCTTTCCCTTTTACCCTAAGATACTTATATATTTAGTTAAGTGTTTACTTAGGTTTAACCTCAAAGACAGACCTAGGCAATCCACTAAAGCTACTGAAAAGTCCCCAAAACTGAACCGAACAGGACTGAAGTTACAACTAATATTTGCTCTCTTATTTTGTTCTCTGTGTGTTTTCTAACTGACTTACAAGCTTCTTCCTAGAGGTCTACACCCTTGGTTAAGTGAATTGACAAGATTCTAAGTTCAATCTCGCTCCATTAACACACCTATATAGTTTCTGTACTTAATTTCACAGAAGCACCCTGCCAACTGAAATCTGAAAACTGTAGCACAGTGACTTAACAACTGAATACTTCTGTTTGTTTCCTTCTGTACATTCCATATCTGTCTTTGAACTTTCCCACAATCTGATTACTACCTAGCTACGTGTGCTACCAAGATTCTCATGTTCATTAACCACCAATACCACCTCATGAATCCCTCCGATATGTTCTCATACAGAACTGAAAAAAAAAATTGAAACTGAAAACTGAAATCTTGTACTGTTGTATTCATTCTTCTGTTTGTTTGTTAATCTCATTCTCAATTTCCCTCACTTGATTGCTCAACTAACTAAGTGTATTACCAAGCTTATAAATTCAGACAGACCCAAGTCACATAGGCAACATTCCTGAAAACTCTTTGCACAGGAGACAAGGAACTGTACAACCGAAATCATGAAACTGATAGTTATTTATTTCTCCTTTCTCTTCTGTTTTCTTTTAAGTTGGTTTCTCATTAGGTACACGTGTTACCATTATTCTCAGTTCAAGAACAGACCCATGGCAAATCTGCTAACACCCCTGAAGTTGTTTAAATACTGACGTGAAAGGAACAGAAACTGATTCACATAACTTTCTTCTATTCTTCTCTTTATTTATCAGTCTGACTTCTAAACTATCCTCAAGCGCTTACCTACTTGGTTAAGTGTATTTGTGTGGCTTTAAGTTCCTAGGCAGACCCAAGGCCATAAGGCTACGGTTCACAGAAGAACCTGCTACACCGAACCAAAAAAAAGAACAAAACTGAAACTGAAAACAAAGAAAACAGAACTTGTAACTCTGAAACAAAACTGAAGTTTGTTCTTTCTGCTGTTTCTTTTACGTTCTTTTAATCTGGCTTCCCACTTCCCCCTCTATGTATGCTCACGTAATTAAGTGTTTTATTAGGATCTTAAATCTCAAACAACTTGTTAATATCACTGATATGTCCAAAATTGAAAAGAAACTGAAACGTAAAACTGATGTTCTCCTTTCCATTTATCTGTTGGTTCACGGTTTAACTTACAGTTTTCCTTTCCAAAATGCTTACATGTTTAGTTAAGGGAATTAGTAAGATTTTAAGCTATGGAACCACTCAATATAACCACTTCTTACTCTCTGTAACAGATTCCTACAGAACCCTCGAACTTCAGAAACTGAAGCATAACACTGATATACCCTCCTCCATCTCTTTTCATTATTCATAATCTGACTTTCAATTTTTTTTTCAAAATGCTTACCTAGTTACTTAAGTGCTTCACCATAGTTTCATCTTCAAAATAGATTCACAACAACCTTGTTTAAGCTCTGAAGGATTAATATGCAGAAGATCGAGATTTCAGGAATTGAAGTCTGAGCTGATATGTTCTCATTTTGTTTTCTGTTGGTGCATTAAATGTTGAGGTAGCTTACCTCTTTAATCCTAGCTGTTTTCCCTCGTTGATCATTGGCCCAAATGGAACTCCCAGTACCTTGGTCACACGACGCTACTGAGGACAATTTACCGAGAGTTAGACTTGGAACCAGAGAAAGCAATGATTGAACTCAGAAAGAAAAACTATTTCAGCATCCCACCTGCTAGCTATGTTCCGACTCAGGTTATGGCAGGTGTTTTGCTCAACAGTTCTCAGGCCCCTCATGGCTGGGGCAGCAAGGGAATGCACACACATCACCAGGAGGAGAAAAGAATGGAGTGAAAAAGGTTAGTATTATCGGCATAAGGAGTTGATGCACCAGATCGTGGAGAGACTGGGAGTTTATACCTTGTTATGTTGTTTTCTTGTTGAAACCGCAGTGGCTGTTGTCCGTGGGGTTCTGACTCACCTTCATGGATTGAATTTCCAACAGAGTCATGCAAGGATGGAGGTGGAAGTGAGTTAGTCAGCAGGGAAACTCTCGGTATACAAGAAAGCAACTGAAAAGGATTCAAAGACTGATGTTTACTTGCCAGAATCAGAGATAGAACGGCCTGCTCCAAACTTGCACATCCAAGGTGGGTGTTTGCATGGGACAGACATGGATTAAATGAGCTATAGTGATAGTTGTTCACTGATTCTCATGAGGTAGGCGTGGGGGTTGAACACAAAACAAACTTTGACTGCACCAGCTCTGTCACCTGAATTGCATTCACTTAAATCAACAAGCCGTGGGTTGTGTGTCTGAGAAAGTAGTTGATGTATTTGTTATTACAACAGAGAAGATGAGGGAGTGCTTACTGGTTTCGATAAAGGCAGTTTGTGGAAATAAAAAAAACTACTGACGCACGAGATGTTTGCAACAGGAATCGAAAACAACAGGGGAGGATGTGTGACTGGAGTTAAGTTGCTGGCAACATCACTCAGTAAAGAGCATGCGTGGGAGTTAGGAAGTCTCGGAAACTGAGGCCACCAAAGGATTGCACGCATCAGAACAAGAAATAATTCCCACCTCTGCTACAGAACCTTGTCGATACTATGCCCCTGACGGTGTGGTCTGTTACTGAAATTCTTTTTTTGATGCGAGTGTAATAGAGAATAGACGCAGAGAGTGGGTAATTGGAATGGTGGTGATTCGGTAATGAAGTATCTTTACTAGTTTTAAATCGTTGGCATTTGTTACTGAAATCGAGCACAGCTCAACCGGTTAAGCACTCGGTGAAAGTACGGAAGGTCTCGGGTTCAAACCTCAGTGGGAGCATCTTTGCTCCTTTACCTTCCTTTTTTTTGTATACGTTATACTTGCTTATTTATATATGTAAGACTATAATATACCGCGTTATATTAATTTATTTATTTGTCACCAAGTTATGTGACGTTATCATTTATATTACAACGTTACGATATCCACACGACTATATATTATATCGTGTTATTATATACCCTTTTTTTGTAACGAAGTTATGTGACGACATTGTTACTTATTCACGACGTTACAATATCGTAACGTTACGTACGTGTATTTTCGTATTCATACATATATATATACATATACTAGATTTAATTGCTCGTACGTTATTTTATGTACGTGTTATAAAACGCGTTATGATTTTTATGCGTTTAATATTTAGGGGTATTCAGAACCCATGCTTCAGATACCATTGTGTATAGTGAATACAAATAAATGGCTAATTAATGCCTAGAAGCCTAACCGGCCAAAACCGAAACCAGTTATGAGTTAAATAAACTTTAATGAGAATTCTTGGTCTAGGGACTAAACCGCTAACATGGTTAAGATCCTCTAACCAGAACACATTGTATAACAGACCGCGTGGTAGCTAAAAACACTTCACGGCGGCAGAACATTTAAACCAATGTTCAGTGATTGATTACGTGGGCGTAATCCCTTTTAAGGGGGGTAGAGCGTAAAACCGCTTAGTGTGTTTTACCGTACAAGTGTACGTGAACTATGTTGTGCATAGCACAAAATAATTTGTTTGGATGATGGTGCGTGTGTTATATAAACATACGCATTCATTCATGGTTTAATTGTGGTAATTGCGCACAGGAGATGCGAATACCATTGTGATAAGTGTGTTTATTTGTTAACAGTTGTGTGTGAGAGTACAAGTGTAAGGGAGTAAAGAAACTCCCGGGGAACTAAAACCCCTACAGTATATAAAGGTAAAACTGTGTTGTATTTTGATAAAATATGTATATATGTAATATAGTGATTCATGAAAGGTAGTATGAAACCGACATAGAACCTAGTGAGAATTAGATTCCCTAGGTAACTTGATTAAAAGTGAATGGAAATAACTGATAGACAAAGTTCTATCCCTTGGAGATGTTATAATCATGATTAGAATGATTAAAAAGATAGAAAATTGGAAATGAGTTATTTACTTGATGCTTGAAATTGAAGTGGGGTGTGAAACTTGATTATCATGAGATCAAGGGAAGCCGAACACAAATTGGGGTGGAAGGATAGTTCAACACTGATGTGATCACATCAGGGCTGGATGACTCTTGAGGCTCCCTGTAAGTGGTCACAAATAACCAGGCTAAGAAAGATGCAAAGAGCATAAATTGGAGTTGAAGTTGTGTTGCGTTTTCAAAGGATTTTCAATTGGTATTTCCAAAACAGTCGATTAATATTTTGAATAAAGGATTCTCTTATACTTAACCTAGTAAAGAATATTTTGTAGTACTTGCTCACGAGCCGAGGACGTATAAGCCTTTGTCTTCGGACCGGTGACATGAGAAGTATATATGTTAAAAATTAAGTGATTGTTTTGATCCCAAAGGAACGGGGACCAGAAGGTGTCCATCGCGACCGGGTTTGTGGGATCACAGTGTATATAAAAAGGTATTTTGGTTGATATACATGCTAAGACATGTTGCGTGGTATGTGTAATAATATTATTTCTGACCTTGAGTCCTAATGTGGTTGAGTTACGAAAATTGTTATGTTACCAAGACCTATGAGTCTAAATGTTGTTATGTTACCCAGACCTAAGAGTTTGAGGGTTGTTATGTAAATGTAAATGTTGTTAAGATACCTGGACCGTGAGTCCGAGGTTATCATGTAAGTATGTTATGTTATGTTATGTATGTATGGATGTGGATATGTTGCCCGGACCGTTAAGTCCGAGGTTGTGATGTAAAGTATGTTAGTTATGGAAGTTTTATTTTGCAAGTAATTCCCGTTTTCTAGTCTAATGATGCATGGGAAATGTGAACTTCGAGGACGAAGTTCTTTTAAGGGGGTAGATTGAAATACCCCAAACCTTGATATGTTGTTTAAATGTTAAACTATGATATTTAAAGGCTAAAAAGTGCCTTAGAAACATTAGTGAACAATTTAAACCATAGCAAACACAATAAGCACTAAGACACAGTTGAAGCAAAAACATGCTTTAAGCTTGGAGTGAACTTGGTTAGGACCCAAAGAGCCTACCAAAACTTTATAACATTCAATTATGACTTAATAAGGCTAATTAAGTCCTTAGGAAACTTTGGTAGACAATTAAACCAAACAAAACACAAATAAATACCTTAAAGCCAATATGGGCGAAAATGTGCTCTAAGCTTGGGATAAGTTTGGTTAAGACCTAATAAGCTTACCAAGACCTTATTTATATGTTAAAGAACATATTAAATCAATTACTAAAGAAAACCAAGCTTGAAAACAAGCTAAAACACAAAATGTGCTTAAGGAGCCTTAAAGCACATTTTGAACAATTGTCTTGTAAATGAGTTTGAGTGGCTAAATGTCCATCACTACTCTTTAATCAACATGTGTACTACTTAGTATCACATTAGGAAGTCATCATCAATGGGAAATCAAAAATTTCACAAATATGTGCCTTAGTTTGTGAAAGTGCTAGTTTAAGTCATAAGTCAACATAAGTTGTTAGATGGTCAACAAAGACCATATATATCTCTAATATGTAAGGGGCCACGGTTTTAGTGGTGTGAGTCATCACACTTGGCTAGCCAATTAAAAGAAAGAAAGAAAAGTAAGTAAAAGGGTTACTTTTGCTTTATAACTTAAATATCTCCAAAACTTACCTCTCTCCTCACTTTCTCTTCTTTTCTTTTGATTCCCACCGTCTCCAACCTCATCCTCCCTTCTCCATTTCGTTTTGCTACAGCAAGTAGCCATTCTCCATCTTGAATGCTTGTAACTTATGACTCCATGCTCCAAAATCAATTCAAGACTACCTTTGTCTTAGTTAGAGTGAGCTCCTCATTTCCTCTTTTCAAATCTTGAAGAAATCAATTTTGGTGCCATGGAGATTCACCATTGAAGGATCTTGAGCTCATATTTCCATGCCTTCTCATTTCCTTTGTTTCAAGGTAAGAAAAATCAAAGAAAATCCAAGTTCCCATCATTTTCTTTGTATAGCCGAAAATTCACCTTACAATGGTGCCTTGTCTTGCTATTTTATTAGCTTAATTCAATCTTCAAGGGACTAGGAGGAGTCCTATCTTGCCACTTAACCAAGCTCTCTTTCAAATTCCAAAGGTAATCATCAAATTTTAGTGTTTTAAGACACTTATGTAAACCTAGGGTTTAATTATGAGTTTGAGTATTAAACTTAATACCTATTACCCTTATATGTGTATTGGTTAGAAGGTTGACAAGTAATAAAAGCTCCTTGACGATTTTCAATCAAGAAAAATAAGAGAAAACAAGTGAGAAAGCTTGGAAAACAAAGAGGTAAATGACCTCTCTTAATGTGGTTTTATGTACTAGGGAATTGAGCTATATTTGCTTAATAAATAACCTAAAGGCCAATGGGAAAATGAGCTAGAAAACTATCCACAAGGTGGACTAAAAGGACATGGGAGCATTATTGTGTGTATTCGCAGGTTGAAGGCATTTAAATGTGGAAATTCGGGTGTTTAAGTTTAATGTTATTTAAGGGCCTAAGTGCCAAGCAATTAAGTTTATGCACTATATGTTATGTAGTGTAGTTTAAGGGTTTAGTTGTGTGTAAAGAACATTTCTAGTGATGATGAATGTCTTGGATGGTTAAAGGATGAAAAACAATATGTTTGTTGTGTAAGGAATGTGTATTAAGTGATTAAGTGTTCTTGGTTGACAAGAGGTGAAACCTAAGTGTTTGGGTTGTGGAGAATATACAAGAGAAGCTATGGCAAAATTTAGTGATAAACAAAGGAGTTTATATATTCTAATGAGATTTTATGACCTAGAAGGTACTAGGAATTGTTAAGTTTCAAGGTGGTGGTGAAAGAAGGTGAATTAAGATGTTCTTAAGTGTTAAGATGCCTTGGGCATGGTCTTGGAGGATTTAGAGATCAAATGGGGTTTTAAACACACCAGCGTTATGTTATGTGAAGTGCTAAGTATTGTGCAAGTTTTGGTAAGTAAAGGAAAAGAAATGCTTGTGAGGCCTAAGTGAAACTTGTGGAAGTAGAAGGAGTTGTGTAAAGGAGTGTTTGTGAGAAATAAGGCTTCTTTGGAGTGGTGGTAATGTTTGTGAGACAACACTGTGGTTAGTGAGGTAGTAGGCATGATAACCACTTAGAAATCTAATGAAAATGTTATAAGTGCTAGGAATTGTTGTAAGGAATTGAGTAAAAGTTAGTGATGATTTAGGAAAGTTTAGTGCTTATTTAAGGTGTTAAACACATGGGAACATGTGGAAAGATTATGGAATGATTAGGTAAGGTTTAAGGTTGGATTAGGGGTTGAAAAATGATGTTTTGACAAATTATTAACATGGTCCGGGACCTAGCCCTTGTATAGGTACCCGGACCGCCCTTAAAAACATGCGAGAGAGAATGAATGCAGGAATTGGTTCGGGACTAAGTCCAGGACCAAGTCCAGGACCAATGAAAAAACAAGCCAGAGAGAATTTCCAGAGGTGGTCCAGGACTTGGGTCCGGACCAAGTTCCAGACCAGACCAAAAAAAGGCCTAAAATGTGTTTTAAAGTGCCCTAAAGGTGGGTGGTTAACGGCGTGTAACACAAGAGTTAAGTAATGTGATGAGTTAAGTTTTCCGCTGCCAGTTGTGTTGAGTGTTGTTGCTAGTTGGGGTGTTTCAAAAGTGGTATCAGAGCGAAGTATCGCTCTGATGATGAATACCGAGCTTAGTAAAGTACCGAGTTAGGATTTTAGTACTTTGGGTTAAGGTGAGTGATAACGTGAGAGGATACGCTAGTTAGGAATTACCAGCGTGTACTGGAAACCTACAATATCCTTCCCACCCTCCACAATCCCGTTTTATAATCGGGGAAGAACGCCAGAGAGATGAAAGTCCTCTCATACTCGGGAAAACCCGATCTGGCTGTTGTAAAGCATATCTGTAAGTACGGAGAACCTGTCATACGGTAGATCCCGAAACTGGGAATCCCGGAGACGGTTCCCATCTGAACAATGTTAACCACATTTCATAGCGAAGAATGAAGAATCTTGTTGTATAGAAGAATGGAATTTCCGGAACCTGGGTCGACATGCCGAGCAGTCGAGAACAACCGCTTGCAATGTACCAACCGTGCACAGGCAAGAAGTGAAAGTAATAGAACCGAGACGAGTGTTAACGGGGACTACAGTGTTTTTAAATAATACACCAACGGTATACCAACCGACAAAGGAACTACAACGTAGTGCCAAAACAAAGAAAAGTCTCAGTGACCACGACAAATGCATGGAACGGGCTACAAAGAGATACGGTAACTAAAAAAGGGGTCGCCAAGAATGGGAGACAAGCCAGTTAATGATTATCATGTGAATATAGTGAGAAGTCGCCCAGAGGGTTAATTGTCAAGACTGTAAATCAAGTGTGGGCCAACAAGGCCACTGATGACAGTGCGGGTAAAAACAATACCACAACGGTATGTGTTGAACCGTTAGCCAGTTAGCATGGCGCATTGCCATGGCAAGTGCTGCTATAACAGGGTGTTCGGGAAAGTTTTTTAAATACGAAGTACTTAGTAAAGTACCACGAAGTTAAACTGGATCATCATAACTGGGAAGGGCTTAACATCCTAACCTTTGTAATTGGAGTAACCAGTCAGCAAGAGCTAGATTTGGTTAAGGGAAAGAAGGCATTGTAAAACCATGAGAATTTCTTTCAACTCAGATTATTTTCAAACTCTTTTCTTTCAAACCGAATTTCTTTCAAACCAAATTTATTTCTAACCTCTTTTAAACCAAACCGGTAAACCCAAGGGTAGCGACCCGAGGGAATGGATGGAGTCATAGAGAAGGATAAACAGTGGATAAACTTCCCTTGATTAAGTTCGGGAAGCAGGGAATG
>JAIOTZ010001980.1:0-25692 GCA_023374045.1 Limonium bicolor
GGTATTCCCTTTGTTTCATCTTTCATCTATTCGCGCTTAATTTGGACAAATATTAATATAGTTATTTCTAATAAATGTAAATCTTATTATATATTATTATTTCAAATATTAATATATATTAATGTATATTTTATAAATATGAAAATATATCATTTATAATTTAAATTATATTATATGAATACTATATATTTTATATAAATATGAAAATATATTATATATAATTTATATAAATACTAATATATATTTTCATTTATAATATAAAAATTACTAATATATATATTTAATATTATATTATATAATGTATGTAATTAATATTAAATAACTATTTCTATATATTATTTATAATTTATATACATGTTAATATATACTACCTCCGTCCCATCATAAGTGTCATGTTTGTTTTTGGCACGCTTTTCCACTTTAATTTTAAACATATAAGATAAAATAATTTTAAAAAAATAAATTATACAATATATAGTTTTTAATATAAGGATTCTATTATAATTATAGATTTATAAAAATATATTATGTTACATGTTAAATATTGAAGTCAAACGACACATTCAAATAGTAAACTGGACAGTGGAGGTGGGACGGAGGGAGTATCATTTATAACTTAAGTAAATATTAATATATATATATATATACTATATAATTATATAATTATAAATATGCATTATATTTAATTTATTTCTATGTAAAATTTATTTCGGTTCCCTCTCCTTTCTCTCCTTCTGCCTCTCTTTTCTCTCCCCTTCTCTTCTTTTCCCTCCCTCTTCCGCTCTCTTCTTTCTCTCCTCTCTCTTCTCTCCCTTCTTTCCCTCCTCTTCTGTCCGCTTTTTCCTTCCCTCTCTCTCCCCCTTCCCCCCGAAAGGGAATCATTAGGAATTGTATTCCGTTTCTGAACCAGAACCAAACAAACTTCTTGATTGGGGGGAATTCCTTTACTTTCCTCCGTATTCCCTTTCCTGATTCCATTCTGTTTCCTATGTACGAAGTGAACGCACCCTAAGTATTATTCCTCTATGATCTCAACCAAGTTCGATGTTCCTTAATAATCGCTAATCCCACTGTGATAAACCCCAATTATTATTTGTTATTAATCGGGTTATTACACGGGTATCCAAATTCCGGGTTAGTTATTTAATCCTATTATGTCGTTAGTGACTAACAATGTGGTAAAACATCTACAACCTTTAGGATTAATTTTTATCACATTATTTCCTTTTACTGCACTTCTTATAAACACCTAGATGTTTCAACAGAACACAAGGATCATTTACACTTATTGAAGTTGTTGTGTAATGCTCTCAACAATAATTCAACATGTGTTGTTATAGCTGATTAATATTTAACTATACAGTAATCTACTCACTTTTGTCAATGCTGAATACCAACATTAATTTGTTTCGATCGGAACTGTCATATAATACATTCGTGTGTGGTGTTGTGGTGCACCAGTTTCAAAATTTATGTGTTGTTTTGTGCAGAAATTTTAGGTTCAACATGTGTTGTTTTTCTTCTTTAACAACCGACTAAACCATGTTTAGTTAGACCTTATCCCTCATCACCATAAACAAGATTTATTTGGGTGTTGGTAGGAAGAAGAGAAGGAGGCAGCAGCTTGCATTAACCAGAAAATCACAATTGTTCAGTTTAATACATCTATGAACATTAGAGAAAGGATTTATTGAGCTGAAATAGGAGAGAAGACAGCTCGAAAGAGTGCTGTTATGGTGCAACAGTTTCAGAATTTGTGTTGTTATAGTGCAGAATTTTCAGGTTTGTTTTTCAAACCATAACCATGCTTATCTATGTCGAATTTCTCTCTAAACAGTGGCATAACAGAGCTTAATTAAGCTGTAGCATTGGTTAGAAAATACTGTTACTAAACTGCTAAACTATATCATTAATAGCAGCAAAGCTGAAGTAGAAATCAGCACATTCTTGGAGCTGATAAACTGCTGAAACAGTTCATGTAGCAGCAGTAAATATGAGTAAGTTGAGCTTACATTTTCACACCATTCTCAGCCTTTGATCAGCGCATAATCAAGGCTTACAAAGCTCAGCAAAATAAAAGTTCAAACAGGAAAAAAAAATCTGTCACTCCAAACTATTTAATTCTGATTGCATCAGTCATATATTGCACCTATGTGCACTGCAGTGTTTGTTTTTTTTTTTTTTTGATAAATGCAACACTTTCTTACTGAAGTATATCACGTACTTCATTCACCTGGTTTTATCGATAGATTGTCTAATAACATTATAATACTGTAATACATATGTCCACTTATTGATGATAAAGGAGAAGAATTAAATACCCTTATTATTGTTGTTTGCTGCTGCGAAAACCAATTGACTGAAGAGGAACACAGAAATTAGACTGCTACCGTCCACTAAGCGCGAGAAATCAGATAGCTACTACAGCTATTGATGTGACCAAATTCTGGTGTTCAATGGACGTAAAGCACGCAGACACCGGAAAGGAGTTGTCTTCAGGGCACCGAAAAGAAGAAGATAGGAATGGTCGATTTGACAGAAAAGTCAATTGTTAAGGAAAGAAAAATAGGGGAGCAACTTTTGGTGTGGAAGGGTTGTTTAGTGATGCAACCGAAAATAAGGGAGCACTGGCTCTATTGAGGCGGCGTGTACTTCAGTGTTTGTTGTTATAGTGTATTAATTTCAGGACTATGTTTCTGCTTAATTTGCTAATAGTTTGATTTACTTGAGCAGCAGAAGAAAACACCAGCTGCTGGTGCTATTATCAGCTGGGAGAAGAAGATGAGTATATATGTTTTTTGTTTGCTGATAGTGTGCACAAAAGAAAGAGCAAGTTACAGGTTCTGAAATGCATTGTTTTCTTACCCCCTGTTTCAATCTGGTATACTGGTTGCAGTACCAGCGGTTTATTTCAGCAGAAGAGCATGAAAAGAGGACATAGCATATATGCTACCTGTTTGTAAATTAAGCACAATAGGAAGATAAACAAGTTTGGAGGATGAGGTGCAATCTGTCCTTCAGGATTTATCATTACAGAGGCGCAGGAACAAGAAAAGAATGAACCGTGGAGCATGCACATTTTCTTATTCACCAGTGTGGGTTGCAAATTTACCGTAAGTGACTGAAATAAAAAAAAATGCTGGTGCAGAGTATGTGGTTTCACAAGGTGTAACTGAAGCTATAATTTATAAATGATAGCAGAGATTATGTAACCACTATATGTATATTGTGACTGAAACGTACTGGTGCCCATTGCTTATTATTCTTACTCGATTGCTATGACAGAAGGAACAACTTCAGCTGCTGTCTGTTTTTTTTTTTTTTTGTTTAACTTCCAAGACAGCAGGAACTGAACTATTGTTCAAATTCTTATTTTTTTTATTCGTAAACTGCAACAGAGGAGGCTACACTGCTGCTTCTAGTTTTTATTGTCTAATTCATAAGGTGCAACAGAAAGAAATAAATACTTCCATTGTTATATTTACCAGAAAGAATATAATGAGTTTGATTATTTAATGATTCTGGACTGAACCGTTTCAGTCCCTCTTCAATTCAAAGTACAGCAGAAGAAATTAAGAGCTTCTATATTAGAATGGCAGATGGTTTATACTTCAGTTTGGCTTTCAAATGTAGGAAATAACAGTGGTGTGCACTACCTTATATTGCTTATCGTTTGTTCAGTTGTGTGGCAGAAGAAACAACTAACTTATGTTACCATTAGAACTAGGATTAGCCTTTTGTTTATTTTCTGATAATTTGATACAATACGGTATTTGGAATGTGAATTAGAGAGAATAACTTTCTCTTATTATTCAGAGGGATTTCTTAATAGTTCCGTACAAACAGAGAGCTTATTTATAAGCTATAGTAATCTAAGGAGAGGAGGAAAGAGACGTTACAATGGGAACGGAGCATACTGTAATATTCCTTACTAATGCTACTATGCTATATTGTAACACCGCCCCTCAAAGGTTACAGGGATGTAAACCTTTGAAGTCAGCTCCTTAAGTTGATCTGGACTGGAGTGCGATGGCTAGTTGAGGTGATCAGACTCTGCGCATCCCCAGCTTCCCTCCAAGCTGGTTGTATTCTCTTCCGGTCAGGGTCTTTGTGAGGATGTCTGCCAGTTGCAGATGAGATGGGAGGAATTGTACTTCTATCAGCCCTTCTTGGATCTTCTGTCGCACGAAATGACAGTCAATCTCTATGTGTTTAGTTCTTTCGTGGAACACTGGGTTCCTGGCTATGTATATAGCAGATTGACTGTCTGATTTTAATGGGATGGGGAGGATGTCTTCCACTCCGAGTTCGTGAAGAATTCTGGTCAGCCAGCTTAGTTCTGCTGTAGTTTGTCGCATTGAGCGGTATTCCGCCTCTGCAGAAGACAGAGCCACACTCCCTTGCTTCTTGGCCTTCCAGGACAGAGGTGATCCTCCTAGCTGTATGTAGAAGCCACTTATGGATTTTCTTGTATTGGGGCATCCAGCCCAATCTGCATCACAGTATGCAACAAGGGAGAAATCAGTTCGTTTATTAAAAAATATACCGTGACCTGCTGTACCTTTTATGTATCTCAAGGTGTGTAATGCTGCCTTCCAGTGCACCTCTGTTGGTTCCTGTAAAAATTGACTCAGGCATTGAATAGTATAACAAAGATCGGCCTGGTATGAGCTAGGAAGCTGATTTTTCCTACCAGTTTCCTGTATAGCAGAGGTTCAGATAGGAGTTTTCCCTGGTTTTTCATTAGTTTTGTGTGCAGTTCCAGAGGTGCGACAGCTGGCTTATCTTGATCACAATTGAACTCTTTTACAAGATTCTCAGCATACTGTTTTTGCACAACTATCATGCCTTCTCTGGTGGATATAAACTGCATCCCAAGAAAGTTATTAACAGTACCAAGATCCTTAATCCTGAATTCCAAGTTCAGGCTGTTTTTGATTTCTTTGATGGTTTCAGCATCATCTCCAGTGAGGAGGATATCGTCTACATAGACAGCTAGAAAAACAGATTTGTTGTCAGTTTTCTTTATGAAAAGGGAATAATCATTGAGAGATTGTTTGAAGCCTAAGTGTGAAAGGAATAGACTAAGTTTCTCATGCCACTGCCTTGAAGCTGTTTAAGACCATAAGAGATTTCTTAAGTCTACAAACTTGGTTTCTTTCTGTAGTTTTATCCTAATGGCAGCTGCATGTAAACTTCCTCTCTCAAATCCCCATGTAAAAAGGCGTTATTTATGTCTAACTGACTGATGACCCAGTTTCGTTTGCAAGCAACAGCTGTCAAGGCCCTAATGGTACTGAATTTTACAACAGGAGAGAAGGTTTCAAGGTAGTCTATGCCATATTTCTGTGTGTATCCCTTGACTACTAGCCTAGCCTTGTGTCTTTCTAGTGACCCATCTGCCCTATACTTCAGTTTGTATACCCACTTACATCCTATGACCTTCTTTTCTCTCGGTAGGTCTACAATTTCCCAAGTATTGTTTCTCTCTAGGGCATCAAACTCTTCTTTCATGGCTTTAATCCAATGTTCATGTTTTATTGCCTCATCATAGTCTGCGGGCTCTATTACCATTGGTTTGCTACTAGCAGAATTGCAGAAAACAGGATTAGCATTGTATTCAGGACATACTATTTTGTTTGCAGGTGTGACTAGAGAGCATAAGCAGTCTGAATCTTCCCTTTCTATTGTATGTATTCCAGAAACAAAACTAGCAGGATTTGCATTGCTTAACCTATCATGCATGATGATTGAAAATGGGTCAAGAGACTTAGCTGGTTGCAGTGGTTTGTTGTGTGCTTGCTGTATGTGCTTCCCACAATGTAATCTTGCAGATGTCTAGGCATTTCCTTGGTCCTCTCTGACCTCCTCAATGGCTGTTGTTGCTGTGTGCTGGCTTGTTCTTCTTCTGATGTAAGTTGCTGCCCAGTGTTCAGGTCTGATTGCTGTTCTTCATCGTTGGGGACATCTGCTCAGTAGCATTATCTGTATCCTCAAAATCAAAAACTTCAACAGATGGTGAGTATGGATTAGCAGGAAAGTAAGAATTCTGGTTTTTGTCCCAAGTGTTCTTGCAGTTTTCTGTTGTAACAGGATTTGGTACAGACTGTTCTATTGTTTCATTTTTCCTTATTGTTTTAAAAGGGAAAATATTTTCATAGAATTTCACATCCCTGCTGTAAATCACCCTTTCTTTTTCAAGGTCATAGACCTTATAAGCTTTCTTGTCTGAAGCATAGCCTAGGAAAACTCCCTTAAGAGACCTAGAATCAAATTTATCATGAAGTTGTTGATTTTTATGAACAAAAACTAAGCTGCCAAAGCACTTTAGCTCCTCATAGTTTGGTTTTCTGTTGAACAGGATTTCATAGGGTGTTTTTCCGGACAAGCTATCCAGAGGCATTCTGTTGATGAGATATACTGCAGTAAGTACACTCTCACCCCAGAATTTCAATGGCAGGGAGGAGTGAAATAAAAGACTTCTTGCTGTTTCCAAAATATGACGGTGTTTTCTTTCCACAACCCCGTTCTGTTGAGGGGTGTGTGGACAAGTGATTGATGTTTGATTCCCCTAGATTTAAGAAAATCAGAACTTTCCTTTGTACTTCCTAACTCGTAGGCGTTATCTGTCCTAATTCCTTTTACTTCTTTACCAAACTGAAGTCTTACCATGTTCATGAAGTTCATTACATGTTTAAAAGCTTCAGATTTAGATTTAATTAACTGTACCCATGTGGCCCTGGAATTATCATCAACAAACGTTAGGAAATAGGAATATCCATCAAAAGTTTTGAACTTATAGGGTCCCCAAACATCAATGTGTATTAAATCGAAACTATCAGTAACCGTAAGACTTTTCTTAGGAAAGGGAATTCGATGGCTCTTTCCTCTACAGCAAGATTCACATATAAACTGCCTTTTGCACAACTGTTTATCAACAAGCTTCAGATTTCTATTTTACTAACAGGTAAATGTCCTAACCTGTGATGCCATAGACTCAAGCTATCAGTACAATCAAAACCAGAGACTAATCTTTCTACTACGAGCTAGAGCTAAATCTCCTTCCTTTTCTCTTTTACAAGAATCAAACAAGTAAACCCCAGATGCTTGTCTTCCTATTTGGTATTCAAGAAGGCTTCTAGAATCCTGAAACATGCAACAAGAGCTATCAAAACAGAATTTACCATCCATCACTTTGGTCAGCTAGCCACTGATATCAAGTTAAAATTAAAAGCTGGAACATATAGAACATCAGTTAGGGTAATCCAATCATTGATTTTCACAGTTCCTATGACAGTAACCCTTGTGGGTGCCCGTCCGGCATGCTGACTATATGGGGATGTTTCAATGTTTCATAATCGGAGAATTTTTCCAAATCACAGCACATGTGTTGTGAGGCACCCGAATCTATAATCCAGTCAGTGGTGTTTCTATTAGCACACTGTTTATTACTACAGCAAGAAATATGCATGTTCAAAGATTTTGATCTGGAATTTAGAGATTCGTTACCGACAAAACTGCAACTTGCGTTGCTTCTGTTCAATCTTTCCCCGGTATCTTCTCGATTTGGGCCACATGAGCAAGATTTGGTTTATTCCTCGACAGAGTAACTTCTTGCCGTCGTCTCCCTAAAGCTCGCCTTGGAATTCCCTGCGTCTTCGATGGTATTTCCATCTCTGGCATCAAGAGCGTTGGCTACAGCGGGGTTTCTTCTACCCTTGGATTTCTCCAATTGGGAGGATACCCAACTTTCTCGAAACATTTCTCCTCCGTGTGTCCGCTCTTTTGACAGTGATTGCAGTGGAGTGTTCCGTCTAGGGTTCTGGGGTTTAGTATAGCCTTGTTGTTGGGTTTGAATTTCTGGGTCGAAAATCTGTAGCGAAAGAGAGCGCCATTTTCTTCCTGACTGCTCCGACGCCGACTCCTTTCTGTCTCTCTCTTGAACCAGTAATGAATAGATTTGTGGGCAGAAGGCAGCGGTGACATCATCAAGACATTTCCTCGTACTTGAGCGTATCTAGGGTTTACTGACATGAGAATTTGATCGCCCTTTGTCTTCTAATATATTCTTTAAACTTGTCGTTGCCGGCGCATGAGCAAGAAGGTAGCGTGTCCGTTGCGTCGATTTCATCCCAGATCTTTTTCACTTTGGTGTAGTAGGCTCGAACTGAATCTTCCCCTTGTTTTATCGCCGCAAGCTCTTGCTCAAGCGCATAAAGACGTGCAACGTTGCTCTCTTCGAATCGGGAAATCAGCTCGCTCCAAACGGTCTCCGCTGTAGGGTTGAACGCTACGCTGTCCGCAATGTCCCGCTCCAGAGCGCACAGGAGCCAAGAAATGACCATGTGGTCACATTTCTTCCACTCCTCAGCCCTAGCTTCGGGGAAATCTTCCTTCTTCTTGCTTCCATCAACGAAACACAACTTATTCTTGGCTGAGAGAGCTATTGTCATGCTCCTCTTCCATGTTGCGAAACCGGTGCTCCCGTCGAACTTCGTTCCAGTTAGAAGCATGCCCGGTTGCTCTGAATTTGATAGAAAAAGGGGATCGTTCTTGGCCTTGGAGGAATTTTCCTTTCCGTCGCCCGTGTTCTTTTCCTTTTCTTGATCCTTGTTCGCCTCATCATCGCCCACAGCCATTGCAAATCGTGAGGAGGGATTTAGGGTTAAAGTCAACGAAGGAAAAGAATAAGGTAAGGGTGATTAGTCCCGCTCTGATACCATGATACAATACGGTATTTGAATGTGAATCAGAGAGAATAACTTTCTCTTATTATTCAGAGGATTTCTTAATTTCCGTACAAACAGAGAGCTTATTTATAAGCTATAGTAATCTAAGGAGAGGAGGAAAGAGACGTTACAATGGGAACGGAGCATACTGTAATATTCCTTACTAATGCTACTATGCTATATTGTAACATAATTTGATTCCTTGTGTAACAAAAAAAAATTACCAGCTCTCAGTATTATAATACAGAGGGGAAGAAGCTGAGTTGAGGTATATTACCGGTCTTGGACTAAACTATTTTCAGCCTGGTTGAAATCTGGTTTGCGAGTTGCAGCAGTTCCAGTGATTTATACTCGTCGAAGTGCAGGTACAAGCTGGGAATGAATGAAGGAGGAGCTTGTATGCTTCAGCTGGCATTCAAGGTACCGCTCCAGTGATTTATCGGTGCAGGAACACCAATGCCAAAAAGAGATTGGTGTGCAATCTGTTAGACTCAAGAAGGGGGTTCGGTCCAGTAGAGCATCATTGTTCCTTGGTCGTAGGGTTGGGTTGAAGAAAAATAATTACCGTGAACAGGTTGTGGATACTGGAGCAGAGCCTGTGTTCTTTGCTCAGTAATTTCAGTTGTAAATTAGCGTGAAGAGAGTATGAGAGCGGCTACGCTCTCTTGTTCAGCAGTATGGGTAGCAAGATTAGCAAGAAGAGAATGAGGAGAATGTAAGCATATGTTGGAGGTGGTGGAGCAGGCTCCTCTAATTAGGTTTAGAATTGACAAGAGTTAAGAGAATGAAGCAAAGAGAGGAGTTTGAGGCAGTATAGGGTTCAGAAAAATTTACCGTCAGCATTAATGGTGAAGAAGGAGGCCTGGAACATGTTTTAGGAAGGAAGGAATTGAGAAAATTTCCATCTTTTATTAGCTGGGGGAATAATGTGAGTTTTAGTTTAAAATTTAATAAAATAATATGTTTTAATCCATTTTCACTGTATTTTGATTAATTTAAGTACTCCCATCATTTTATTTTAATTCATCTCCACTAAACCTACTAACTCTTGTTAAAATTCTGTGAAATTTTACATTAAATGTTACATTCATTTACGAATGTCCTTGTTATTATTTTATGTACCTCCTTGTACATTATACATTGTATACATTATGTAATATCATGGTTGCTACTTAACTTCTCTCTTTTTCTCCGTAATATTTTTTTCTCATATTTAAAGTTTAATAAGCCTTTTTAGGCCTTAACCGTATGTGATTAAGGATGATCTTTCCTTTTTTAACCATACTTAAATATATAAGTACATGTTAACGTAAATACATCATTCTCTTTGTTAAAGTTAATGAAATTGTCTTTTTAAGGTGTTTAACAATTCATTTTAAAAAAAACTTGCACATACATTTATGTAAATGTACATTTATGGTTAAATAAATTTTTTTAACCTCCTTGGGATCATTTATATTCTATTGTTCATTTTTACTTCATTAAGGACGTTTAACCTTAAATTAAACCCGTTCATTTAATTACTTTGTTATTAATTAGGTTAATTAATATTTGGGATACTTCAATTTCTCCTTATAATTTCTCCCACTTAGTATGATATTTGTGTAGGGTTTAATAACATTTTGGACAATATACATTTATTTATTAAAATATATTGGTGGTTATATAATTCCTTAACTACTTTAGGGCTCATTAGTCTTTATGATTCCCCACTTAATTCCTAATTATATTTTGTAAACTTTAGGGATATTTCATTAATATGGAAATAAAACTAACAGTTCTTAAATATTAAATATACACAAACTACATACAAATTATTTTCATTCTTCTCTTTTTTTTTACCTTCTTTGACTATTTATCAGTGTTTTATTATATAATATTTAATCATTATCTAGCCATAACTGTAAACATAATGAAGAAGAAGACGTAAATAGTGAAGGAAAGAAGATAACAAATGAGAAGAAAAAAGATTAATTTATTTGAAGTTTTGTGTATATTTAAGAATTATTATTTTTTTACAATTGTAAATATGTTTTTTTTATAATATTATTATTGTTTTGAATATTTTTCTTGTAATTATTTTTATTTTTGTAGTATTCTAAATCTTTTTTTGTAAAATTTAATAAAATTAAAATAGTGACATATTGTGAACTTGAGGTATGAACTGCAATGTAAGAGGTAAAATAGTCATTATTCAATGTCATTTCATGGATTATGGGTATTTTATAAATTTCAGGGGTATCTTGTGAACATGTTTTGAAAAAAGTGATATATTGTGAATTACAATAAATTTTAAATGTATATTGTGAGATTTCCCTTCTTTTTAAGCAAAAATATTATGGTTTTATTAATGTATATATTCTCGAAGTACGTAAAAATTAGTTGTTTACACACATTATTGATTTATGTCACCGCAGTTACTCATAGTAACCGATTAATAGGGTACTTTAAAGAATTGGGAATTGTTATACTGTGAAAACATATATTTTACAATTTATTAATTTATATGTAAAAAAATTCTATTAAGTTTTGTATTTTTATATGTATATTTTTGATCTTTTGTCAGTAAATAGTTTTATTTAATAAAATAATATTCTTACTAAAACTAAAACATAAATAAAATTATTTATGTTTTATTATAAAATAATAAGTAAGAATGTGTAATGGTTAATATAATTTAGGGAAAATTCACAATATATCCCTTTTTTCTTTCGTAATTCACAATATGCCCTTGTTAGTTTTCTTAATTCAACTTTAAATATGCTTAAATGTTGTCCAAAATTGATGAAACTTTGCATGGACGATGCTAAAGTGTTATATTTTGGTCCAATATCAAATTTGAAGTTTTTTAAGCTCATATGTGACATGTTGCCCATTGACGGACTAACAAAGCAAAAGATGAAAACAAAATCTTTAGTAATCCCGATAGATTTAGACAATTAAGAATTTGTTGATCGATATTTCTGTCAAAATTTTATAGGGATAATTTGCTGCCATTTCCTTACTTAGTGGCGCCGAAATTTCTCACTAAACTTTAGGGCATAAAACTTGCTTACCGACATACTGTCCATAAACTATCAAAAATTAAGTGATAGTTTTTTCTAGCTATTTGGATTCACAAACTAGTTTGAAATATTCTTTTATAAAATGATGGGAATATACTTATCTATAGTATAATTTTGTTCTAATACAGTCGTTATATTTTATACTTGTGAATAATTGTTTGGGGTTTTCTCCCTTCTCTTCCCTCTTCGGTGAGGGTGGTTTTCATTCTATGTTCTTTCTTCCTATGTTGCATGTCATTTGGTTGTTTTCTTTTTCCTTCTCCTCCATCTAGGGCGTAGGGGTTTGGTGTTTTGGGGTATCACGGTTCCTTTGACGGTGGTTGGGTTTTCATCTTCGCCTTTGTGTTTGAGGATGATATCAGGAGTTGCATGACGGTCAATTGTCGCGGCTTGGGGAGAGCGTTAGCACTTCGCTGGTTGCACGACTTAATCTGACGAGAGGCACCTCTACTCATATGTATCTCGAAGACTAAACTCCCAACCTCAGAGATGCGCAGAGTGAAGGCCCCTTTGGGAGATTATTTTAAAGTTGTTGTCGATAGTGTAGGCCGAAGTGGGAGAGTGGGTTTCTACTGGAGAAAGGACTTGCATATCCAGCCTCTTTCCTATTCATCCCATCATGTTGACTGCCTTATTCAAGGTGGTGGTGTTAGAGGTGAGTGGTGATGTTTGGGTATCTATGGCTGGTCGGCGCAGGAAGATCATTGGCATACTTGGCACCTTCTCCGCTATCTTTGCACACTTTATGATGGGTCGTGGGTGTTATTGGGAGATTTTAATGAAGTTCTGTATGCTTTTGATCATAAAGGTCGGGGGGTTCGATGTCAACGTAAGATGGATGATTTTAGGAGCTGTGTTGATGATTTGGAACTCCTTGATTTAGGGTTTTCAAAATCTTCTTTCACTTTCTCTGATCGAAAGTGAGGGTGGTCATATTACCCCTAGTCGTCTTAATTGAGTGCGTGTCAATTCTACATGACTGATGTTGTTTCCCAGAGCCAGTGTTGTACATCTAACTCTAAGTGAGGCAGATTGGATTATTGCTCTGTGAAACTGAATTTAAGTGATAGGTTGCATAAGGGCCCAAAGCTTTTAAATTTGAAAATTGTTAGGTAGATGATGACGAGAGCAAAAGAATCGTGGAACAAGTATGGATGGATACTATGGATCACCATATTGGATACGTGGATAGAGTTTTGAAGTGTGGGCAAAGACTACGACGCTGAAGGACGAAGAAATTTCGAGAAGAACATAATCGTCTAGCAAAGTTGCAGGGGCGTTTGGATGGGATTATGGATTGGGGAAGATGGATGGTGATCTAGACTCTTGGAAAAGGATAAATAAAGACATAGATACTTTGATGGTGAAAGAGGGGTGCGATGGTCTCAGCGGGCTAGGCAGAATGAGATTCACTTTGCGGATCAGAATACTATTTTTTTTTGTTCGAGCCGCGACAAGGAAGAGGCGTAAGTTGATTACAGAGTTGATGGATTCCACTGGTTTAAAAGGACAAGCTGGGAGGGTACTGAAGGAGCTGCGAGATTCGTTGTGTAGTTATTCAACTGTTCATAGCCGGAAGTTAATCAGCATCTCCTTGCATGTGTGGAAGGACGGATAACAGAGAAGATGAACCAAGTCATTGGGGCGCCACTCCAACGAGATGAGGTTTTGACCGCTTTCAAAGATAAGAATGCAAACAAGGCTCTGGGACCAAGCGATATTATTGGTACTTTTCTTCAATCATATTGGAATATTGTTAGAGATAGTTTTGTCGATGTTGCTCTGGCTGTTATGAACTCAGATGCTTGCTGGAGGATCTTAATCATACCCATCTCTTTTTAATTCCTGAAAGGAATAGTTTGAGAGGTGTAGTCGATGACCGTCCCATATCTCTATACAATACAATTTATCAAGCAAAGGTGTTGGTTCGTCGTGTGTAGGGTAGACACCAAAAATTCTCACCACATAAAGCAAAATTCGATAACATAAATAGGGGGTCGTCAAATGTCTTGATGTGCATGCCAAAATGAAGCCACTATTTTATAAAACAATTTTCGAACCAATTTTTAAGCCTTTCATAAAAACCCTATCCTTTAGGAATGAATTTCCAATTACATTGCGGTTTCAAACCCATCACTTTTCATTTTTTTACTTATTTTACTATCTTATTTTTATTTTTTATTTTAGTTATTTTGATTTACTTATTTATTTATCTAGTCATTTTTCTATTATTTTATTATATTCATCGCTTGTTTACTTTATCCCATTTATAGTTATTTTTACTTGTATTTTATTTATTAGCATTTACTTTTATTTTTATCATGATTATTTTAGTTTCATTTCTATCATTTTATGCACTTTTTACTATTATTGTTTACTTTATTATTAATTTTAGTTATACATTCTTAATCTCCATCTTATTATTCATGTATTTTCAAAAGAAAACATTTCATTTTATTGGTAAAAGTTCTTAGTTTTCTCTATATTCTCATTTAAAAGCACTAGCGTTCTTTATGGATTTACTCAGGTTAGACTACGACTTTTCTAGTTTTTCCAGTATTTTTATATCAAGTTCAATTAATAGCTTAGTTGGTTCGTGTGCTTGGGGCATGCTTGGAGCATTTGTTTTATTTTCCAAACCCAGTTGACCTGCGCTCAAACCCGACCCAACCAAGACCCTAGTCTACACTCCATTAAATGCCACCTGTCTCATTTGACCTCACTTCTTGTGTTATAAAACAAAGACAACCCTAATCCCAAGGGCACCAGACACCACCCCAACACATAGCACCAAATTGGGACCTTAAGGAGTAGAATTTACCTTGTAGTCTCAAGGTTTGAGTTGTACACCAAAATTTTAGCCAAGACTAGCAAAAGAGGTAGGAGTTAGCTCTTTGGTGGATCTAGAGCTTAGAAGATAGATTAAGCATGAAAAACCCCTTCTTTTCAAGGCTTACCTTAAGTAGAAACTCCTTGCTATTTTTGGCCATACATGGAGGTTGATGAATGTCAAGTTTTTGTATGAAAAGAGTGAAGAAAAATGAGTTAGGAAGAGTTGGATTTTCGGCCATAATGAAGGTAAGGAAAGACTTAGAGTTTTAGAGCACCTTTCTTACATTTAGTCTTTGTTGAGCTCGGCCAAATTTTCCCTTGTTTATTTCTGATTTTTTTTTTGCCTTCAAAGTAGCAGATTTTTGGCCATGATAAAAGATGGAGAGGAGTTGTGTTGTTCTTGATGAAGAAAGAAGAATATTTAAGGAAAA
This sequence comes from Limonium bicolor, assembly GCA_023374045.1. Lineage (NCBI taxonomy): Eukaryota > Viridiplantae > Streptophyta > Magnoliopsida > Caryophyllales > Plumbaginaceae > Limonium > Limonium bicolor. The sequence goes on from JAIOTZ010001980.1 coordinate 15,058, forward strand.
ACAAGTGTTTAAGGGAAGTATTTGTCAAGAACACTTGTGTTCATCCATGGAGCATTAGTGGAGGAAGAATAAGGAGGAAAAAGAGCTTACTTTCGGCCAAGGAGGGAAGCACAACTCGGCAACATGGCGAGGGAGGAAAGAGAGTTGGTGAGAGAGTGTAAAGATGATTGTGAGTTGGAGTTCCCAAGGAGGGATGACTTTGTGGTGATTTAGGAACCTTCCTCCAATAATAAAAGTGTTTTATTAAAGCTTACTTTCCCTCTAAAAACTGGCCACCCTAAGATATTTGTGGGGTTTGGTTTTATCATCTTGTGCCTTATTATATTTAGGACTTACATGTTGTACATTTGGACTAATTTCACGTGTTAGGTTGTAACTTGGGTAGTGTTGGAACTTTTGGGTTTTGCCGATGATGACTCATTCTACGCACAAATGGAGTCAATGAAGAATGTTGGAACCCTGTGTGTTGCTGAGGATGGAGTCCTTCCATACGCACGAAGTCCCTCGAGAAAAGCATTAAACCCTGCTGCAACAAACACAGAAGGTGATACAATAGTTCGTCTAACCAGTGAAGGAGTTTGTCTAACCAAGAGAGTCTATTTGATGCTTAGCGTGTTGTCAGTTATAACAACTTGCGAAATTTATGACCAAGGAACATGTCGGAATGCCTCTAACGTTCGTTTTACAACATTCAACCTCCTTAAGTCTTAATGTCTAGAGCCACAACCTTAAGACAAGTCATGTCCAAAATTTATGGTGAAAACAGTCAAATTCCTGAATTTTCGGAAACGGAAACGACTCCAGAGGCTGTGCTATATAAAGCGTTGGAATTATCAGTTGCAATCTGTGCTTTTCCGCCCCAATACTTCCTATACTAGGGAAAAGTCACTGAAAACAAGAGACGTGTCTCCTATTACATGCTACAATTCATATATCTAGCTATTTATAGTTTTTACACTTATTTATCCATATGTTGTATTGATCTATTCGTTGAGAAGTGAGTGTAGGAGTTAGGCAGAGTCTGTCTGCCTATCCTCAGGTGTGAGATACTTTCTTGTAACCCAAAAAAGTTTATCAATAAAGTTTCTCATTCTTGTATTGGTATTTTTGTTGATTGACTCTGTCCATTCATCGAAAGAGTCAAAGTGTTTCAACGACTTACATCTTGGAACACTTTGAAGACAACCCATCAATTGACTGCTCCCGCTTCTGCTTCCCGAGCTAGTCTGTCTGGGTTTAACAACCCAGAAAGACTATGTCAGCCCCATCTTTCCCACAAGGTTAACCTAGATAGACTTCATCAGCCCCACCGATCCTACATGTAGTTACCTTGTCCTAAGGTGTATTCTTGTGTATTTTTTGTGTTTTTGGAGATTGGAATTTGGATGTAGTTACTTCACGACATGACATGTACAAAATGAAATCTCGATTCTACTAGAATTTTAATGAAAGTCTTTGTAGGATCGGATGGCTGACTCAAACCAACTCAAGGTGTTAGTCTGTGAGATGGTTTGACTCAATCGAACTTCATATGTGAGAACACTTGAGACGTAGAAACACTTAGTCGAATTAGTCGAACTAAGTGCGCGGAAGCAGTTTCTCAAGGTAGTAAAGTAAGATAGACTTAGCGGAGCTAAATGGATTAACACTCGAAAGGTGGAGGGACTCTGTCGAACTCAGCAGGATACACAATATAAGTTATTTTATTTCTTTGTAAAACAAAACAACTTACACTGCCCACTAAGTAGAAAGGATCTACTTAGTGGAACTCACTCACTCACCCTACACATTATCTGATCAGCTCTTTGATGAGTGTAGTGAGCCTAGGAACACCCTAGATTGAGTCTATCGATAATGTACAAACTATATTAACTGAAAGTGACAGAAAAACTCTTGTTCCTGGTGACTTTTCCCTAACATAGGAAGTATTGGGGCGGAAAAGCACAAATGCAAGTGAGAATTCTATCTCTTTATGTAGCCAAGCCTCTGGAGCCGTTGAGGGAGTCTGTTTCCGAAATTTCTGCAATCTGAACGTTGTAGTTACTTGTAGTTGGTTAAAATCCGGTCCTAACTTCTTTGTGAACGTTGCTAAGCCTTGACCCTTAATTTTCGGACAATTACCAATCCATTGGACGACTTGGCAACGTTCAATTATGACTCTCACGTCTGATGTAGCAGACTGACTCTATTAGTTCCGAAATTTCAGGAACCAACGACTCTTTCCTTGAATTTCGGAAGCTGGAGCCAAATTTCGGAAGCTGGAGCCAAGTCTTCAGATTAGTGCCACGTTGAGAGAATTTTGGTCCAAGTATGAACGTTGATGACCGTTGTAAGTCAATGTAGTTGCTGTACTTGCTCCTTAATTTTCGCAACTGACCGACAGACTCTCTCGAATTATCAGAAAGTCAAGGCTTTGGATTTTGCTCACTTTTTGCATGAATTTCGGCCGAAGGATGATAGTTGATGACTGTTATGGTTTAGTGGACGTTGCTCCTTGAATTTTGTAACTGATTGATGAATTCACATGGATGGACTCTCTCGCTCTTTCGAGGTTGACCGACTCTGTCTTGTTTTGAGAAGTGTGATTGACTCGTTTGATTTGGTTGACTATCTTAGCAACACCTTCATACTCCAACAGTCTTTCATTTGCTTTTATTTGAGGAAAGTTTTATTTGATCTTAACTTTTGGCCTAATTGTTCTTTGATCATCGTAGATAGACTTGGAAATTCGGATAATTTGATTTGGATACAATTTGGGTTAATTGAGTTTTCCAATACTATCAGGATTTTTGATATTTTGAGCCAAGTTCAAACAACTTTAGTTCAAAAGACTTTCGATTGAAGTATCACATTAAATTATATCCTTAACCAAATGCATATTGGGTGTCTAATAGTATTCAATAGGTTTTGGTTCAAGTGACTTTCGTTTGAATGACCTATATTGATTTTTGGCTTCAAATTAATTTTTGAATTATATTATTGATTCAGACCATATTAGCTTGGTTTTCAGATTAGGGTTGATATTGACGGGTCATAGGTCCCTCAAACCTTCATTGCCATCCAGAGTTGTTCAAATGGGTGGGCGGGCTGGGTTTGGGCCGGGCCTAAAAGAATTTTAGGTTTGTCGGGCCTGTTTCTAATGACCAGACCCGGTTTTTTCCTGGCTCTACCGTTACCCGGCCCGTCCAGCCAGGTTTTTCATTTTTTTATAAATAATAATTAAAATTTTGAATAAATGATAAGTTAAAATAAATAAAAAAATTCACATAAAATATTAAATAATTAATAATTTCTAAATAAAAATTTATATATATTATATAACAATTACATTAAATATATATTATATTATATATATTTTTAAATAGTAGTATATTATTTAAATTCGGGCCGGGCCGGGCTTTATTTCAGGTCCAAAATTTTTCGGAGTCTAGCCCGATTTTTAATTCGGGTCTAGTTTTGTTATCCATGCCCATCCAAATTTTTTCAAACCCGATTTTTCGGGCTTTTTCAGACCAGGTCGAATAATCGGGCCGGATTGGGTTTGATAAGTTCTATTCCCATCCCAATAGATGACATTAGTTCCCAGGTCTAGGTCGCAAATTGAAAAAGGATATGGGCTATCATGTGAGCAGTGAGCCCAAGAATACTAGCAATTCTTTTCCCTTTCAGAGTTCAAATTTTGCTACTAGAGAAAAACGAATTAACTTTTAAATAAACTCGCCAATTCACAACGGTCACATATTGGGCGGCTTTAACGGAAGGCTAAACGTCGTTCGGTACCGTTTGCCCGGAACAGACGCGGCCTACTGCTGCCTCCTGCCGGTTAACCTGTATCTGATGTTAACGGCGTGTATTCATTCAAGTCTTCTGTTGCCCAACCAAGAATCCGTAAATGAAAATAAGTAATTTAAATATAGGCCAAATTCACCAACCCATCTGCTCCCTGCGTTCTCCTGTCTTTTTTCTCGACAGTCTCACGCGCGCACACTCTCTCTGTATTTCCTCGCTTCTCGAATCGGCATCTCTCGCTATCTCTACCGTCATCTGTCCCCGTCTCTCTCACATTTTGATCATTGTCACCTTATTACTTGAAATCTTCTTCATTGTTCGTCTTCAGCATTCAAAGTTCCACGGTGACGCTGCCGATCGATACGCGTGTTTTCTAGTTTCCATCCGGTCGTTAAATTGATCTTCAATTTGAAGGTTTTTGGTTTCTTTGCCCTTACTGGTGAGTCTCTGTCGAACAGACATCCTGTCATATTCTTGATTCTATTGCCATTTACGGTACACATTGGTAGTTTCTTGTTTAGTTTATGTCAATCATTCCAATCCTGTTTTATTTTTCAGCTTTGATTCCGTTGTCTTCTGTACGCATTCATTTTAATACAATTCATCTTTTATGCAAATGCTTGGTTGTTTTGGCTTACTAGGGTTTCTGTTTGAGCTCCTAGTTTATATTTTGGCTGGTATGTCAGGGAATTATAGGAAAAATTACAAGCAATGGAGCCGGTGAACTCGAGAAAAGCTGGTGGTGCAAAGTCGGCCAGTTCACCCGCCCATACTCCCCGATCAACAGATAAATCAACGAGGGACTTAAAGTCAGGGGATTCCAACTCTAGAGCAGATAAGGGCGTCAATGTTCAGGTTATTGTACGTTGCAGGTGAGCCCAACTTCAGTTTCAAAATGCTGTCTTGACTACAGACCAGCTAGATTGCTTCAGAATTTGTATCTTGAGGTGAACTCTGTTCATTTTTCAGACCATTAAATGATGAAGAGCGTAGACTTCAGACCCCAGTAGTAATAACTTGTAACGAGATTAGAAGAGAAGTGGCCGCTGCTCAATCAATTGCCAACAAACAGATTGACAAAACCTTCAATTTTGATAAGGTACGCGTACCCGTTTGCTAGTTCCCCGTATCCTGTAGCAGAAAACACAGTGAAAGTCTCGACCTTCTTAAACAAAAATGATTGCCCCCTCTTATTACTTACCCATCTCCTTGCTGCCGGGAGTCAATAAATCATATTAATGAGTTTGGAGAAACTGGTATGCAGGTTTTTGGCCCGACATCGAAACAGAAGGACTTGTTTGAGACTGCAATTTCGCCTGTTGTACACGAAGTACTTGATGGTTTTAATTGTACGATTTTCGCCTACGGTCAAACTGGAACTGGGAAGACTTACACGATGGAGGGAGGGGCAAGGAAAAAGGTTTTTCTCTATTCAATTTCTTACCCGTGCTCAATCTCAACTTGTTGTATAACCAGCTTTTGTCTACTTTGTAGAATGGGGAATTCCCTAGTGATGCGGGTGTGATTCCCAGATCTGTTCACCGAATATTTAATATACTAGAAGACCAGCAAACAGAGTACAACATGAAAGTTTCATACTTGGAACTCTACAATGAGGAATTAACTGACCTTTTGGCCCCAGAAGATACAAACAAGTTTGTAGATGACAAGTCGAAGAAACCCCTTGCACTTATGGAAGATGGAAAAGGAGGTGTTTTCGTTAGGGGCTTGGAAGAAGAGATGGTGACTACGGCTGATGAAATTTACAAGATCTTGGAAAAGGGGTCTGCTAAGAGGCGCACAGCCGAAACATTGATGAACAAACAAAGTAGCCGTTCCCACTCTATCGTTACTATCACTATTCACATGAAAGAATATACGCCTGAAGGCGAAGAAGTGATCAGATCTGGGAAGCTTAATCTTGTCGACCTAGCTGGCTCTGAGAACATCTCACGTTCTGGTGCTAGGGAGGTAATGAATTCTCTAAGTGAAACTCTGTACGAGCAGCAATTGTGGCGTTTAGACATGTGTGAACAGCTTCATTTCAAACATCATGCAGGGAAGAGCTAGGGAAGCTGGAGAGATCAACAAAAGTTTGCTCACACTTGGCCGTGTCATCAATTCACTTGTTGATCATTCTGGTCATGTTCCTTATAGGTATACAGTCTGTCTGTGTGACTACAGTCATTTGATGTACTTTCCCTTGGTGGATGATTAGTCTCAAGACAATTTCCTGCTTGTCATGTTAGGGAAAGCAAACTGACTAGATTGCTGAGAGATTCCTTGGGAGGGAAAACAAAGACTTGTATTATTGCAACCATCTCACCATCTGTTCAGTCTCTTGATGAATCGCTCAATACACTGGACTATGCATACCGGGCAAAGAATATTAAGAACAAACCTGAGGTTAGCGATCAGCTCTTTTGCTTATTGATTGCTTGGAGGGGGGATTCCTGAACTTAACGTATATGTTTGAGAGTAAGAGTGACATCTCCTTGTCAATTCTTAGTACAAATTCTTTGTTTATTACATAGGTCAACCAAAAGATGATGAAGACAGCATTGATGAAAGATCTGTATTTTGAGATCGAGCGACTGAAACAAGGTATCTGCACTTTCTCTCCGTTGGTGCATAAAGGCTCTTATGCTGTATATTATCTTTGAAAATATTAATTAACTTGTCTTTGTTCCATGAAAACTAGAGGTATATGCTGCAAGAGAAAAGAACGGAGTTTATATCCCACGAGATCGTTATCTTCAAGAAGAGGCAGAGAAAAAGGTGTGCGTTCATGTTGTCGACTTTTACTATTGTACTCTTCACTGTGTTCTGTACATTCTAGGGAGTGGGACTCAATTGTTCATGATCCTGTAGGCCTTGTCAGAAAAAGTTGAAAAGATGGAACTCGAGTTTGAGGCTAAGGACAAGGTATTAATTCTTATTTGAAGTATCAATACTGGAAATTTTCACATCTTGGTTACTAACTTGCCAAGGAGGTAGTTTTTAAAAATGTTTCCATTTTGCCCACTTTCAGCAAGTTGGAGAAATTCAGCAGCTCTATAATGCTCAACAACAGCTCAGCGCCGAACTGGGCAATAAGCTGGAGTCAGTAGAGGTAAAAAGATGGTTTATACGATGGTATACTCCCACTTTAAGTGCATCCTTTCTTGGTTGGTACATGAACTAACCTCTGTGTTTTGGTTTCAGAAAAAGCTGGCTGACACTGAGCAGGCATTACTGGACCTTGAAGAAAAGCATAGACAGGCTAATGCAACGATCAAAGAGAAAGATTACATCATATCTAATCTCCTCAAATCAGGTGACTGAACTATCTTGCTTCCTGAATCTGTGTGGTGAAGACAATACTCTACACTCGTTGTGTGTATGTATATATAGATACATCTAGATATCAAAAGTTACCTGCTAAGTCTAGTGCTTATAATTACTTTTATCTTGTAGAGAAATCCCTGGTTGAAAGAGCAATTGAACTACGAACAGAATTGGAGAGAGCGTCATCAGATATTTCATGCTTGTTTGCGAAAATTGGTTTGTGTTTCTAAAGACTTGATCCCCTCTCTCTGTGCTGTTGTGGTCAGCAAATAAGATCTAACTGCTTTTTTTCACTTCTTTTTTGTGTTTCAGAGAGAAAAGATGAGATTGAAGATGGAAATAAAATGCTTGTACAAAGATTTCAATCTCAATTGTACCAGCATCTTGAGATGTTACACAAGACCGTGGCTACTTCTGTAAATCAACAAGAACAGCAACTGAAGAATGTGGAAGAAGATATGCAATCTTTTGTTTCAACCAAGTCTAAGGTAGGAATTATTACACTAATGTTACTTGCAAGAATCGACATTTGGCTAATAATTTCTGTGCTCAGGTTGCTGAAGATCTTCGCAAGCAACTGGAAAAGCTTAAAAATGTTTATGGTTCCAGAATAAAAGCTTTGGATGACGTAGCAGTAAAGCTTGATGGGAACTCAAAGTCAACTTTTGAAGACTTGAATTCTGAAGTATCTAAGCATTCATCATCTGTGGAGAATGTAAGTTAATTTTCCCAATATCCAGTTACTTTAAAGCAACTTTTGTTTGGCTCTGTGATTTTGAGCTTTGTTGGTTGATTGGCAGCTTTTCAAGAAAATTGCTTCAGATGCCGATACATTGTTAGGTGAGCTTCAGGGTGACCTCCACGAGCAGGAGGAGAAGATAATCAGTTACGCACACAAGCAGCGAGAGGTGAGTTTTTGTTAGTAGTTCAATTTTGAAATTTATTTTTGGCCTGGTTGTTTTTTTTACTGTGATTCTTCTTACAAGCTACTTGAACAAAAGTGCAGGCTCATTCCAGGACTATGGAGACTACTCGTTCGATTTCTGATATTACCATGAACTTCTTTAAGACATTGGATGTGCATGCATCTAAATTTACTGGTATAGTGGAAGAAGCTCAAACAGTCCATGAACAGAAGCTATCAGAATTTGAGAAGAAATTTGAGGTAATAATATTACCATTGTTTCTTGTGTGATCTTGGCATGACATGCGGATGGTTCTGATATTTTTATGTTAATTTTGCATCTTACTTTGCCTCTGTAGGAGTGTGTAGCGAAGGAAGAGAGACAATTACTAGAAAAAGTAGCTGAGCTATTTGCAAGTTCAAACTTGAGGAAGAAAGAACTGGTATGCATCTTTATCTATAGAGATACATGGAGATCATCTTTGAATCTTTGTTTGTTGAAAGTGTTGTCTCCTTTGCACTCCATATGAACCGGTATTTGAAACAAATATTTAACCTTTTCTTTATATGCTTTGTAGGTTCAAGCAGCTGTTGGTGGTATTCGAGAAAGTGCAGTTTCACGAACCAGCAAACTGCAAAAGGAAATGTCAACCATGCAAGAAGATACTTCGACCATTAAAACAACTGGTCAGCTTTTGTTCAAAAGACGGAGAACCAGTATCTTGAGGACACATCAGCTGTAGAGAGTGGGAAGAAAAACATTCAAGAAGTTCTGGAGAGCTGGTATACAGACTGACTATCTATTATGTTGCTAGTTGGGAGAAATTTGTTGTCTTCTGTTTTCATGTATGTTTTATTTATTGAAATTTATAGTTTGTTTGATGCTATGAATTTTGCAGTTTGAAGAAGGTAGAAATGGGATCAGACCAATGGAAAAATGCTGAAGAATCTATACTTAGCCTGGAAAAGAGCAGTGTTGCTTCAGTAGAGGAGATTGTCAAGTAAGTTAGTTGTCTTAGCTTTCTTGGGTTGGGTTGTAGCTGTATATAATGTTGAACATTGCAGCAATAGCACAGCTAAATTGACTAATAATTGCTGTTTGTGATTTGGCAGGAGGGGAATGGAGGCTAGTCAAGCTCTAAGAACAGAGTTCGCTTCCTCTGTGTCATCTGCCGTTGAAAATGCAGATGTGGCTAATAACATTTGCTTACTTCGGTTGATCGTAAGTGTTGCCTTGTCTGTCTACATTCATTTCTGGCTAAGGGCCACTGATCTGTTTTAAAGAAAAATTCAATTCTCTCATCCTAACATGTCATGCAATGAATGTTTTTCTTCAGATTGTCTAAAGTTGGACAAAGATGCACGCAGTAAACTAAACTCCATGATTGTTCCTTGTTGTGGAGACTTGAGAGACCTAAGAGTTGTCACCAGCACAAGATTGTAGAGATAACTTCACATTCTGGGAAATGTCTAACAGATGAATACAGGGTAACGTACATAAGTGATTTCTTTCAGCTGGTCCGTTCATATTACATTAACCCAACTTGTGCTTTTTTTTGTTCCCGTCATCCAGATTGTGCTTTATTTTTTCTTCTTGATAATGATTGGAATTCTGTCTCTTAAAATCTCCAGGTGGATGAACCAACTTGTTCAACCCCAAGGAAGAGATCCTTCACCTTGCCAAGTGTAGCATCGATTGAAGAACTCAGAACTCCTTCATTTGATGAGTTAGTGAAGTCGTTTTGGGATTCAAAATCTGAAAAACATCATCAAACTAATGGATATAATAATACCAAGCACATAGTAGGAGGAGGAGGAGCAACTGAAGGAACAAGGCTTCCTTTCACCGCCATAAATTAATTAAAAAGGCAACAACATGAGTTGGTAGTAGTTAGTCAGTAGTAGCCAGACACTTTTAGGAGTGAAGAAGACGAAAGATAGATAGATCCATTTATTTATCTGTACAGTATTCCTGGTGTCTGTCAGAGATCAACGTCTCCCGGTATGTTCTTCTCTGACAAATTTCTTTGCATGTACTATGTTGTTGTAAGATTACCTATTCTTGTATTGTTAGTGTTATGAAAAAGTTCATTATGTTTTGGTTTTGAATAACAATTCATGTTGTTTTGTTTGGAAGAATGTGACCTTGGCTCTGTTTGGTGTTAGCCGATGAATGAATAGCATTTGCTATATGTGCCTATAAGGGGAAAAACAAGAATTTATATAATTGAACATATGGATTGGAGTAACAGCAATTCATGACGAATAAATAACAAATCCGAGCCACCACCCTTGCGCACTTTCCATGCACTAATTGTGTGATGACAACTAGCACATAATTTTAGACTCAATATATATTTACCGGCCAACAAGAGCTAGCAATGTAGTGGGGACCTCTTTCTCTCAACGTGCATGCAACTTCATACCAGTCTTTTTCCTTTTTTTTAATCCATCCAAACCTCCTCCATTTTGACTTTTCTTATCAGCATTGGATTTGGGGTAATAACGATGTTTGAGTCTCCATATTCTTCCCTACTTCATCAATTCATTTCCTCGTGGTATAATAATATAAGCTGGAAATCAATTAACTCTTAATCAAGCTTAGATATACTACA
>JAIOTZ010001981.1:0-25683 GCA_023374045.1 Limonium bicolor
TTGTCTGGGACGCCCGGTGCCTTGTGTTGCAGGGTGACGGTGCCTGGACACTACCGCAGGCACCCATTGCCCATTCGGACACTGCCGCAGGCACCTAGTGCCCATCTGGACACTGTCCGCAAGCACCCTGCTACAGCCAGTGTGAAGTTGGCTCAAAACGTGTGGCACCTTGATAACTTTGCTGGGCACCTAAGAAAGCCAAACGTTACCCTTGATTAAGAAGGGGTGTAGGCAAAGTTTCATGGCAATTAGAGCTTGCATCTGATTTTAGTGAATTTTTGAAGTGTTCCGTGACTATGTCGGGTTTTGGCTGCAAAGGGGCATGTCTGGGTCCAGTATGGCCTGAAAGGTACATTAACCTCTTTAGGGGGCTGGTTAGTTTTTGCCTGACCTGTCCCTAGGCAGCCTTACACGGCTGGCTCCCGGCTGGGCACTTAAGTGCCCGAGGGCCTTAATGGCTACAGTTTACCCACGAATGGGGATGTCGGGATGCTTGGACTCCCTAGCCGGGTTGGGCCCATGCCGCCCACACCGGTGGCAATGTGAACTAGTCATGAGTCACCTTGGGCTTCCTGGAGAGCACCTGGTTAAACACGTGAGTGCCTAGAACATGTCTATTGACACGTCCCACTATCTATAGCTGGGTTGGTGGGCTCCAACGGCTTCGGGGCCTTTCCCCCTCTACCGGTGTCCCTAATATTGAGTTAGGCCAGCATGCGCTTGTCGTAAGACTGGTTCCGCACTTGGGAAAGTGTGGGAGTGCAAGAGGCGACACACTAAGTCGGGACTTATGCCCAGCATGGCCAAGATGGTCTGGGTAGTGGTGAGTGAACTGCGTGACCCACGCTAGTGTGTCCTACTGAGGGTGCCTTGGCACTGGGGTTGCTTCACTAGGGAAGGTGTTCATTCAGTGGAGTGCCCTGCACATCCATGCCTTCGGGCAAAGGGGTGTGAGGACGTGGGAACTCACCGTGGGGCGGTTCAAGATCACCATTGGACATGCTTGTGGAACAAGGGTTGGTTCGGTTAGGCTGGTCGGGTTTCGACCTGACACCAATCATGAGTTTTGCCTGTTTGGTTGCCTTGATGTCCCTTGATGCTTGTTGTGCGGGCTTGTTTGATCAATAATTGATGCACTTTATCAACTGAAACATGGGACTTTGTGAACGATTAATATCTTGTATGTCAAACTTTCTAAATTAAATTGTAGAAAGTTTGTTGTAACCCACACACACTAGAATCATTAGTAGTGGTAGCAAGTGAAAATTGTGCACATGCCATAAATCAAAGTCGGGTGATTATGTAATATTTGAAAAAATTAAAGTAAAAGCGGAGTTATAAAGGATAGAGAACATATATAGTCTTATTTGTTTTGGTATGTTTCATTATTTGTGTGTTAATTTTTACTGTTTTGTAGGTGACAATTTATATTGAAAATATATTTATATAAGACTCAAACAAGATAAAAAAAAGAACACCCTAATACATAAATATCATGGGGTGTTTGATAACAGCATTAATTAATGTATTTTAAATATTTTTATCATAAAGTTTTGTCTATATGTCAGTTTTCCATTTGTTTAACTCATAAATTGACCCCACCAATTTACAACTAAAGTACACTTGTCTAACTACTATTGGCTAGAGCAACATTAATCATAAAGCTTGAAAACAAAGTCTTATGGCTAAAAATCCGAACGGAACTTATGTTAGAGATATATGATGACCTATGAGGCACAATAACATATGTTTGAAATTTCAATAATTTTGTTGTGTCCATCAATTATGGTAGACCTAGAGATTTAAAGTTGTGGGGTCACTCACAAATACAAATTTCTATTGTTATTTTTTTAAAAAAAATTATGGAGTCAGTCACACATAAAATATCTACCATTTTATAAAAAACTAAACTAGAAACACTGTGAAAAAAGGAACAAATGAGGCCTAATAATTTACAGTTAATAGACCAAACGTAATTTAACTGGAGAACCGGAGATAATTAATCATAGTTTTTATATAAACGGCCATTTGTAGTGGGTTGGGGATGAAAAACGGGTAACATCAACAACCTTTAGATTACGGTTATATGCAGAACCGTAATCCAAAGGTTGTCGCCAGGCTTTAGATTACAGTTCTTCTACAAACCGTAATTTAACGTCTGTTGACCTGCATGAGCTGACTCACTAGACAAAGTCGTTCTACAGGTCTGTATCAGCGCACGTGCATATGCACATTGACTACGCCGTTTAGTCAAGAGGCGGGATCTTTTAATTACGGTTTTCTTATTAAAAGTCCGACGGTATTAATATTGAGCACGTTTTTTCTAGACTTAAAAGTTTTTGTACCCATGCTGCCCGTGTCAGTTGGACATCTTACACAACTTCCCGTGCATGCTCTTTATTTTCCTTTTGTTGTCAAGTCGTAACTTTTCTTACGTAAACTCACTGTAGCCCGAAACTCTCTCTGCTTCAAGCCAACGGGTAAGCTTCTTCCTCTCTTCTCCCTCCTTTTTCTTTACTTCTATTCTTTCATTCTGATGAAGATTTGCACCGCGCAAATCGACACTTGTCTTCCGCAATTTCAACAACACTATTCATTGACAAACATGTACCGTAGGACGAACAATGTAAACTTTTTGGTTTTTTTTTGTTAATTTGTAGCGTGGATGTGTTGTATGAGTAGTATTAAACCATGCATGCTTTGAATGCATGCAAACTGATTGATATTCATATGTATGAGGTTATTTGATCATCTATATAGTCGATAAGTAGGGTTGTCCGATTCTTATGCTGATATCAGTTTAATTTAATGTTCATTTGATTATTTCAGTTCCTAATAATTAGCAGATATAGTTTTTTTTTTTGGTAAATGGGCATAAGCCATTTATTAAATAATCCTGGAGAACCAGGTGGATGGGTTGCGCTCGGGCCTCATTAAAACCTCCCTAAGATAAAATCCAGTGGGAAAAAAATTCTAGGGAGGAAAAAGAGTACCCACCACATCCAATTACAAACCTACAATTCATTTAGATAATAAAAGACGGAACAATAGCTAGCAAGCAACAGTCGGTGCATACATCATGTAATCTCACGACTCACCCATAGTCTTACCAAGGTAGGGCACACCCAACCTAATACAAGTAATCTCATAGAGATACTGTAACACCCCTACTAATTCGGCTCCTAATTATCCTATAAATGTCGCACATAATAAATAAATCGCAGCGGTAAATAACAGACTGTCGCTCTAATGGTGTCACTGTTATCACTCGCCCATACGGGTGATAACGAATTACCTGATAATCAACTTGCGAAACGTATTCCCGCATTGACCACAAGAGATAGATAGTAGTACTTAAACAATCTAAAAACAAATCCAACAACAACCGATTATTACAGACCGTGAGCATCTAATCAAACACACCTTGGTTACACAACCCGAGTCCAAAACCACATTAGTAACACACCGTACCAAGTCTAACCAACAGTAAACACAATAGCCGTGCCTCGTGTCGACCCACCAGCTAGTCTCCTGCAATAAAAATGGTTTGTGGTATGGAATCAGCCCCTGCTGAGTATGTTATTACATGCCCCGTCATGCCTCCTCAAACCCCTCAATTAATTGGTCGAGAGCATGAGATTTGTTACATGCAATACCGTTTTAATATTTAAACGGTAAAACAATTAACAGTAATATCCATACAATAGCACAACCATCAACACACATAATATAACCACAAGTATAACCAATGAACAACAAAGCGAAACAACGAGAATAATAAACAAGTATTAATTCTCGTCCATGGTAAAGAAACCAATATCGTTCGTCACTGTACAAGTCTCAACTGTATTAATTGTTCAGTTATACCTAGTGACAATGTCTCGTTAAAAATGACATGTCTCTAATTACCCATATATTATGGCGGGTCACCCACGGCAGTAGCCACTCCAGCGGTAGAGTCTCCGACCAACGAGCCATTCTAGCTCACGGGAAATTTTCTTGATACTTACGGACCCGTACACGGACATTCTGGTATCGTTTTTGTGATCACAGCGCGCACCAAGAGCCACATCCTCTTGCCTTTACTATCTTTCATTAATTAATTATACCATCGCATCGCATTACCAAATTTTCTAACACAGTAGACTAAGGTCATTAGTCCAATCCGGAGTCTGTAACTCGGGATCCAGTGTTAGATACGAGAGCGACATTTAGAAAGGCCAATGCTCCGTATAAAAGTCTCGGATAATATGTATATCTTATTATCCTAGTGCTACATCGTTTTTCTGACGATCCTTATATTTCATATAAGATAGCACCATAGCCGCTAGTTCGTTTTATATATAGGTTCCTATATACGAACCAATACTGTTAACTCAACAACAGTAAATAATAAGCAACTATAAATATACAATTCATGCATATTAATTAACACATTCAGACAAACAATCTTATCACAAATCACACAGAAGTCTGAACTGAGGAAGCCCTCAGAGACAATCAGAGACACATAACAACATACCGTTCACCCTGATTGTATTACGGTGGAGTATGAATCAGCAAGATTCTATGCTCCGTGTGTCGTCTCTAACAATCTAAACAATACATAATGCTACTGATTAGCATCCCGTATAACAACACAACTCTACGGTACCCCGTACTGTCACTAATACTTCTCGGTTAATTCCCCGTTATTAACTGTCAACGTTTGTCGGGTTTTCGGCTTAACTCGAGATTTGGAAAAACGATATATTACATGCGTAGTCTTGCTTCGTATATTAATATACTTAATGTTGAACTTATTATCGCATGTAACTTAATATACCCTTGTATATCATATAGTTTGTTTCTACGTTGCATGTATAATTCTTTATCATGTATTATACATTTCACCTTAGTATTTATTTTCCTAAGGTTTGTTTTTCCAAATTTAATGGAGTATAATTCATACGTAAAAGTACTTTGAATTATTTAAATTCTTATTATTCCATGTATACTCTTAACATTAGAATTTCCATATCTAATGTTTATAATTCTTTTCTCTTTATCTATTATCATTTTAATTATGATAATTTATAGTTATTGAACCATATTACATTTTCTACACCATAACATATATTTGTTTATATACATGTATTATGGAACTATTTATTATATGGTAAGTCTTGTATTATATATTCATTCTTTTTAATGAATACCTTTTATATTATAAATGTTATAACTCTTATAACATTAAAAACCATATTATAAATTCCATTTAAAAATGTTAATATTTCCGAACAGCACCTATGTTCTTAAATATTTACAAAATCCACCACATAATTAATATAATGTTACATTATAGTTGTATAACATATATTATGACATTTATGTCATTAAAACAATTATAACATATAGTTGTAAATTGTTATATATTACCAAATAGCCCCTTATATTTTCGGCTTTCAATATAAACCACTAAACTTCTATAAATCACAAATCAATCCCAAACTATATTTCATTGTTACACTTATAATATATACCTTATGTTATAATCCTTAAACCTTAATATAATTATAACCTATAATTTTTAAAGGCTATAATTTTTGAACAGACCCTAGGACCGTTTTAATTAAATTCCCACCACCAAACTTTGTATAAATTCCAAATCTTCCCAATTCATAATACATAGTTTTCTATTTCCATTAAAACTATATATTATACATATATCTTTATAAAACCTTATATATAACTCCAAAAATTACCAAACTATACCAAAAGGTTATAAATATTATTCCTAACCTTATACTTCCTATAAATCTCGGTTTTGACCCATATGTTACCCATTTGTAACAATGTCATGAAATATCATATGTTATACTTATATAATTCATATAAACTCCAAATTTAACCAAATAAACTTCTAAAAATTCCTAACAACTTAAGGACTGTTCTAAATTCCATTTAGTACCCCAAGTTTTCGGAAATCACAATATAACCCCATCTCTTAAAAATCTTTTACAATTTAATAACTATCTTAATATAAGGTAGTATTTTAATTTCTTAAATTTTCCAAACTTGGTCAAAGTCTCCTATATAGTCAACTTTGACTTCTAATACCAAATGGGACTCAAACTTTAGGTAATCACCAATAATACCCCATAGTTTTCTATTTTTACAATTTTGACCCAAAACTTTATAAAATGTTATAATTTTTATTAAATTCATTTAAAACCCTAAATTCCTCTAAATTAAGCCCACAGCCTAATATTTTGTTAGTAATTACCGTTTGACCCCAAACTTAATTATATAAGCATAAATCTAACTAAATAAGCTTATAAACTTAAATTAAAATGGCCTAATGACATGGCCTTATTACAACCTTGAACTTGCAAAATAAATTACACTTTAAATGTCTCAAAATATAGTATAAACTCACGACCTCACTTTAGTTTAATTATTTTTCCACATAATGTCATAATTTGACCATTATGTTAATTAAATCACTTAAATGACTAGCATAATTTATCTTAGTCATTTTTTCCCCATTTCTAGGTTAATATAACCCATATGTTAAACTCCACTCTCGGCATAATTTATATATATGCTAAGAAATCATAAAATCATAAGTTTTAAGGTGTTTATACCTTGATTTCTCCTTGTATGAGCTCGGAAGCTTAGAGGTAAATTCACCACATCATTTAGACATTTTTAATACACCAAAATAAGATATGGTTATACTCCAAGCTTGAGCTTAACCATAAGGAACAATTAATGTAAGATTTAAGGCAAAAATCACCTTAAAAATGCAAGGGAACTTCAAGAGGAATTCAGCCTGATTTAAACACACCACAAGGTGTTAAATTCATCATATGGACATAGGAAATAGCTAGACAACAACAAGCTGCTGTGGTAATAGGTTTTACCTTGGCAAAATGCCTTAAAAGAGGGTATTTGCTTTAGATCTCGGCCACCCTTGCTCCAAATGGCTAAACAACTGAATGAATATGTAAATATGAAGATTATGAGTGTATAAACTCATAAAAATCAAAGGAATAAAACCGGATGAAGAATAGAAAGGCTTAAGGTATGTTTTTACCTTAAAATGCAAATTTGAACAACCTTGGCCCCTAGACTTGCTTCAGCCGAGTTTGGTGCTTGTTCTAACCTTAGAACACTGAGAATGAGCCATAGGAATTGATGAGCCACGAGATCTAAGTGTAGGTAGTGAAGAGATGAAGAAAAAGAGCTAAAATAAGCCTTAAAACCTTACCTTAAGAGCTTAAGAGTTTTAATTGTCTTCCTAACTCAAGAACACACCTTGAGAGGTTCTGGGAAGGCTGCTTCATTGGATGGAATGGGGCAAGAGGCAAGGGAATGATTGGAATGACTTAATTGATTTGAAAAAGTAAGAAAAGTAACTTTTACAATGCTAAATTGGTATTAGGTAGTAATTGGCAATCAATGATGTGTGAGCTGTCTTCCCATCTCCTTTCCAGCCGACAACCTTATGGTCAAATGGGTCAATTAATTGACCATTGACCAAACTTGGTCAATTTGTCCAAATATGCACTATTTGGGTTACTATTCATACTTAAATGGCATATTTTGATTTTTATTTTCAAACTTTGATTTAGACTGTATAAAATAGTCTATTACATCAAATTAATGATTTAAATAATATATTCCAGTCTTTAAATGACAAAAAGTCATTATCTTTGAGCTCATACACAAAAACGTGCTTTAAGGTGTTTTAGTGCACATTTTTGTGTCACCGGTTGTTTCTGAGCTTAGTTTTCTTTGATAACGGTTTTATTGTGTTCCTTACTTCATTATAATACTTAGGAATCCACTTTGAATCCTATTTGAGGTCATACAATCTTTATGGTGCTTTAAAGCACATTTTTGGCTTTACCGATCTTAAGGCGTGTTTTGCCCTGTTGAGATCTTTTAGATTGTTCCCCAATAATATTTTGATGTTTATTAACCATCTTAGATCATTAATAGATCATTTAATTAAGTTTTAAAGGTTAGGGGTACCCACCACATCCAATTACAAACCTACAATTCATTTAGATAATAAAAGACGGAACAATAGCTAGCAAGCAACAGTCGGTGCATACATCATGTAATCTCACGACTCACCCATAGTCTTACCAAGGTAGGGCACACCCAACCTAATACAAGTAATCTCATAGAGATACAATTCCTACAAATGTATTACATGGCAGAGGGAAATCTTTCCACCAAATCTTCATCCATTGCCATACCCCAAGCTTAATCTGCATCTTGTTGGGTAATTTCTATACATTAATATATATAGAATTACAGCAAACTAATAGGCAAGTGCACCTAGTCGGAGTAGTACAACAAGTGTCGTATCCACAGGGAAATTGTTCAATTATTCTAGTCTCGGTATTTAATAAAAACAGTAAAAAGGGGGTTTAGCCGGAGGCAAGCTTGATTTGTTTTAGGATCAGTGCAAATATAATAAACACAGTAAAATAAGGTAAATTAGTTGATGTGGATGGAAAAAGGTATCCTAGGATAGCGGGGGAATTGCCTAAATTACTTAAACAAATTTATAACCTTGTCTCAATTATTTATTGTCTATTAGAGTTAATAGGTGTCAGTTACGAACTCTTAGTAATAGCCTCAGTATTTTCCTGCTCAATCCGGAGTGTAAATACCAAGGTTTATTCCTTTGTGGTACTTTGACTATCTCAAAATCATATGTTGATAGTTACCATAAAAATGCAGTAGTTTGTCACGCATAGCATTTAACAATATTTGCTTAAAGGAATTAAAACAAGTTTAATAAGAGATAGAGGTGATAAATATTTATTTAAGTAATATTAGGATCAAACCCCATCCTAGGATACAAAAGAAAGTTACTCAGACATTAACGGGAATAAAAAGATAGCACAAATAGAATTAGCCATTATTTCAGAGAAAGAACGGGTCTGCACTCGCTCTTACTTCTGCTGCCTCTCTTCTCTTTCTTTTGTTTTGCTGAGTACGTGAGTATGGAGTGTTGTGGTGTTACGGGAGAAGATGAATGGAAGAGAATGGTGGAGTGTGGTGAGCGATGGTCTGTTTTCTTCTAATCTCTCGTACATCATTTATCGTTGAAGGTGCTGGGTTTATATAGAAGCAGAGGAGATGGTTGATTGGAGATAGAGCTGGAGCAACGCGTGAGGGATTTAAGGCAGGCGCTTGATATTGCTGAAGGAGTAGATAGATATGTTTTCAGGCGCCGAAGAAAATTGGAGAAGACGGTCGGCGTAGTTGCAGCTCTATTTGTTGTCCGGTCTTTTATCCACGGACAGTTCTATCTCTTGTCCGGTCTTTTTCCACGGACAGCACATAAACATTTCTTTCTGTCCGTCCAAACATCCACGGACACATTGTGTCTTGTCCGCCCCTTTATCACCGGACGCATTGATATTTTCCTTCTTGTCCGGCCAAAAATCATCGGACGTGCCACGGACATACTCTGCTCTGTCCGGCCTTGGTTGAGCGGACACACCATGGACGCAAGTCCCCTTGTCCGAACCACTGGTCCGGACCAGTGTGGTTTGGACGAAAATTGGTTTGCTTCTAAAATATTCGTTTCAGCTCCGATTTAAGATCCGTTTGCGCCTATGCGTTCGTCTCTTCGTCTACTTTGCTCCTAGCTTGGTTTTCTCTATGTTTAACCAATAAATTTGTGAGATAACCAAATAAACATAATTAGAGGAAAAACATACGATAAGTGAGAAATGAGCAAGAAAAGTGCTAATATAATATATGAAATACACCCATAAAACATGCTCATTTGGACACTTATCACACGACACGCTCGACATTGCACGTATCTCCTCAAAAAATCACATCGTTCCGATGCAGCCACATGTAGTATACTCCATAGCAAAAAGTATATTTCCATATTCGCTTTGCTTTGCTCGTTAAGGGAATCGAGGACCAATCATTGTATATATCACTTACCTCTTCCTTGAAGACAAACGAAACATTCCACCAATTTAGAACAAGCTCCCAAGCCCTTTTTATCTTCAGGCAATGGAACAACACATGCTCCACACTCTCCATTACTCTGTTGCACCACAGGCACATACTTAGCAGATATAGTTGGTTGATTTATCTCTATATAACCTGTTGTTATATATGATCATATCTCCTCTGTTTTGCTTTCTTATTTTGTTCTGTTGTATACTGTATTTCCAACAATGTATTTGCTTACAAACTCTTTTTTCATCTTGAAATTGTTATATATATAGTCAATTGACTCCGAAGGAAGATTCCATTAGCCTAGAGGCGATGACTGCTTCAGCGTCACCTGATAAAAAAAGAGTATGGGTGAAAGGTAATGCACGTGCCCTTGTTTTTCTTGATGTTTTCTTTCTCTTAATCTTTATGATTTGCTAATGTGTCTTTATCATAACATTCTCTCTCTATTTGATTTATATAGCAGGAAACGGTGGGATGATGACACACCGGTGTTGAAATTTTATATTCGCTTTGCTTTGCTCGTTAAGGGAATCAAGAACCAATCATTGTATATATCACTTACCCCTTCCTTGAAGACAAACGAAACATTCCACCAATTTAGAACAAGCTCCCAAGTCCTTTTTATCTTCAGGCAATGGAACAACACATGCTCCACACTCTCCATTACTCTGTTGCACCACAGGCACATACTTAGCAGATATAGTTGGTTGATTTATCTCTATATAACCTGCTGTTATATATGATCATATCTCCTCTGTTTTGCTTTCTTATTTTGTTCTGCTGTATACTGAATTTCCAACAAAGTATTTACTTACAAACTCTTTTTTCATCTTGAAATTGTTATATATAGAGTCAATTGACTCCGAAGGAAGATTCCATTAGCCTAGAGGTGATGCCTGGTTCAGCGTCACCTGATAAAAAAAAGAGTATGGGTGAAAGGTAATGCACGTGTCCTTGTTTTTCTTGATGTTTTCTTTCTCTTAATCTTTATGATTTGCTAATGTCTTTATCATAACATTTTCTCTCTGTTTGATTTATATAGCAGGAAACAGTGGGATGATGACACACCGGTGTTGAAATTTTACACCGTGCATGAGCTCACCACGTCTCCGTCAATGGAGAAGTTGTGCATGAAAATGATGGATGTGTTGGACCTTGAATATTCAAGGTCTCCACCCACATTTTATATTGGTGAGGGTAGGACTATACCCACACCTACCGTGATTGTTGTCGCCACAATCCCTTGAAACACGCAAAGAAGGATCTCCCAGAGTTTCCCTTCCCACCGGATGCGTCCCCGTTGAACCCCTACGAGAGATAGAGGAAGATCAAGCTGGAAGAAGAAATGAAAAAGTGAGAGAGAGTACTAGCGAATGCTGATTCTGATGCTGATTTTGAAACAAGCTCTAACGAAGCTTCGTCAGTTTGATACTTTTGAAGTTTTCTTAAAGACATTTAGAATTTGCTATTTAAGTTGTTAGTCTTTGGGTTTTGGTTGCTGGATATTTTGTTGTGGTTTTAGGCATCATGATTCTGTTGCTGGGATTTGGATTAAGCGTATCTAAATATTTTGTGGTATTATACTTGAACTTATTGCACTTTAATTTTCCATCGAAAATATATCTTTTGAAGCTGCTTCTGTGTATCTTTAAAATCTTACTAGCGCGCCAATTTAGCTTTACACTACGGTTCCGGTCTAAAACGTAATCTAAAACATGGTTTTAAATTACGATTCTTCTCTAGGCTCGCGTCTGCCTAAGGCTATCGATTACGATTTTAAAACTGTAGTTAAAACCTTTAGGAAATAGATGACACATATGTTACGATTCATTAGGCTATTTAACCAATAATCATCATATTTACTTTCTGTTTAAAATTACTATAATTAATTTTTTTCATAAAATTCATGATTCACATGACACGTGTGAACTGAATTCACCGTCTTGTTTATTGTTTGGACATGTCGCTTGACTTTAATATTTAATATATAAGATAAAATAATTTTAAAAATTTAAGTTTTATTACATTAAAATTTAGTTTTTTGAAATGTGAAAAATAGGGTCTCAGGTCATTTGAGACGAAGACGTTCTATGTGTCTTTTCCGGCCACCTTTCGCTTCATTTGATGTTGATATTGAGCTCGTTTGGGGAACAGTTTCTAGCAGCAGCCAACTTCTCAATTTCTAAAATCAGCAGGCTTCCACCAAATACCCAAAACCAGCAGCTGACAGCTTCTGCAAAATCATCAGCTGACAACTTCTCAATTTTCAGTAGCAAGACCTAACAACTGTCTTTGCTTTTTAAAGCTATCAGTACATGTTCCACCAAACACTAAAACCAACAACTGATAGCTTCTGTAAAACCATCAACAGACAATTTCTCAATTTCCAGCAGCAGAACCCAACAGCAACCTCATCAGCTAGCAGAACCCAACAGCAACCCTATCCGAACCCATTGAGTAAGTTGCAGACGATCGATCGATGTAGGTAATAGTACATATTTACCAAAATGAAGTGATTGAAAAAAGAGGTAAGACGGAAAAGAAGGATGGGCTGATGGCAGTCGCATTCATGGCCGCCTCACTATTGTCTGGAAATGGAGAATCTGTGTCAGTGACGGGTTAACTGAGTCACATTGATTAACAACAACGCATGCAGTTCACGGAGTCACTGCACTACTTGGTTAGATTTTTGATTGAGAGTGGGGTCTTTGTGGGGACAGTGTTTAAAAGTTGATTGGTTGAAAAGATGTAATAATTTACCTCAATGGATTTTCATTGGTACACACAGTGATTGGGCAACCTATATATATCATATCATATGGCGAAGGAATTGGCATATGCTTTTGAATTATATCCCGCTTCCACTTGCTGGGTGGTAGCTAGAATCCAAGGGAAGGGGAAAATAAACATGCGGACATTTCAACATTATTGAGTTTTTGATATATTCGTGTTATATCAATATTTTTTAAAAAATTATATAAGATAATAATATAAGTTTTTTTATTTATTTCATTAGATAACATTCGTCACGTATTTTATTAATTTTTTTATTAATATCTCTAGAAAAAAAGATTAAAACTAAATAATTCTATTATTAGTTAAACTAAGATAATATCTTATCGAATTTACGTATATGGGGATGAAATTTCATATAAAGTTAAAAGGGAAAGCACATCAGAAAAGAAAAGAAAACGAAAAGGAGGGGAGCACGACTACATAATAGTAAGCTTATTCACTCTCATGCTATGATATGAGGTGTGCAGTAAATCTGTCCCCCACCACCAGCTGCTCTCTGCACTTATCCAGATTAAGAAAAGCTAGCAATTTGTGATAAGAAAGCAAGGAGGAAAATATCACCTAATCATGCACAAGATATCTGTAAGTATGTATAGTCTACACATGCGTGTATAATAGTCCACATTATATATGGATGAAATAAAGGAAGGGGAAAAAAAATCAAACACTTGATGTGATATGTGGTGACCGTAATGCATGTCGTCCTAGCTATATTTATAATGGTGAGATGTACTAATATATGGGGTATGGGCTCTAACAGTAAACATGATTCACTGTACGAGCACAACTTGCTTCTTAGATTATAGCTTGTTCCGTATCTTAAAGCTGTTTTACAACTATTGTAAAGACAAACATAGCTACGTACGTACTATAAATTATATACCAATATGTGTGTGGTTATTACGGTATCCATAATGCGTTTGTACGTATGTAAGATGATATTATTAATAATATCTTTTAATCTTTTTGACTTAAATAATAGTATTTTTTAATAATGATTCGATGATCCTAGCTAATTCATCAAGCACAATGTTTCCATACACTATATCAATCTAGTTAGCTAGCAAGTACTGAATTGAATGGAGAAGAAACAGGATAGATTAGGGGTAGGGTATGTATCCCGGCCCCATCTGCATGCGTACTGATATGGACAGTACTAACTTGTTCCACCGTCACATACAGCCACTGCACATATGTTTGTATTTTGATGACACTCATAGCTTTCAACTAGATATTTCCAATATAAAACAATTTGGGAAATTTCACGATATACCCGAGGTTTGAACGAATTTTACGAGACCTGAGATTTCATTTTTATTACGAGATACCCCTGAGGTTTCATTTTTTTTACGATATACCCCTGAGGTTTCACTTTCATTACGATATACCCCTGAGGTTTCAATTTTATACGAGATGCCCCTCAGTTCAGATTCTGATATATTATTTTTCATATCTAGATTTTACCCACGCCATATACCCCGCAATAACCTCACGGGTTTATGGTCAAAATTTTTAAAATGTAAAATATGAACAAAATGCACATAAAAATTAAAGATCAATTAAAATTTTAATTCAATTTAATAAATATTAATAAAAGTATAAAAAAAATTAGAATAAAAAATTTAAAATAAATAGAAATCACTAAACAACAAAAAAATAATCTATTTAAAAAACTTATATTGTTACATAATTTAAACGGTGGCTTAAAATCATAAATTTTTTATAACAATTATTAAACGCAAGAAATTATAAATATTTTTATTATTTATAGATATAGTTTATTAACAAATATATTTGATATCAATAATCACAAGAGAAATGATTATATTTTATGATTTTAAGCCACCGCCATAATAGTATCTATAAAAGCCATAAAATAATGATTTCAAGAGTTTATTTTTCTAATTTATAATAATGATTTTTGATATCAAATAATATAATCATTTCTTTTGTGATTATAGTATAAAACCATAAAATATAACCATTTCTCTTGATATCAAATAATATATTCGTTAATAAACTCTTACTATAATTGATAAAACTATTTCTTATATTTAATATAATTGTTATAAAAATTTTATGATTTTAAGTCACCGTTTAAATTATGTAACAATATAAGTTTTTTAAATAGATTATTTTTTAGTTGTTTAGTCATTTCTATTTATTTTAGATTTTTATGATTCTATTTTTTTTATTTTTTTATACTTTTATTAATGTTTTTTAAATTGAATTAAATTTTAATTGATCTTTAATTTTTATGTGCATTTTGTTCATATTTCACATTTTTAAAAATTTGACAATAAACCCGTGAGGTTATTGCGGGGTATATGGTGCGTGGGTAAAATGTAGATATGAAAAATATAATATATCAGAATCTGAACTGAGGGGCATCTCGTATAAAATTGAAACCTCGGGGGTATATCGTAATGAAAGTGAAACCTCAGGGGTATATCGTAAAAAAAATGAAACCTCAGGGGTATCTCGTAATAAAAATGAAACCTCAGGGGTATCTCGTATAATTCGCTCAAACCTTGGGGGTATATCGTGAAATTTTCCTTATATTTTTCATATCCTTATTTTACCCTCGCACCATAAGCCCCGCAACATGGATTTATGGTCAAACTTTTAAAAATTTAAAATATGAACAAAATGCACAGAAAAATTAAAGATCAATTAAAATTTTAATTCAATTTTAAAAAACATAAATAAAAGTATAAAAACAAATTAAAAAAATTAGAATCATGAAGGTTTAAAATAAATAGAAATGACCAAACAACAAAAAAATAATCTATTTAAAAAACTTATATTGTTACATAATTTAAAAAATATTATAGCAATTATATTTAAAGAACAAAAAAATGATTTTTATACTTGATTTTTCATTATTTCTATGTACTATATGAAATTGTTGCTTTTAATATTCTTGTTATACTTTTTATAATTTTAATACATATCTAGGTAACTCCTTAACAAGTTATGTTTATTTTTCAAAATAATTTACTTTTTATTTTTTAGTCATTTCTATTTATTAATTTTATGTAACAATATAAGTTTTTAAATAGATTTTTTTTGTTGGTTAGTCATTTCTATTTATTTTAAACCTTTCATGATTCTATTTTTTAATTTGTTTTTATACTTTTATTTATGTTTTTTAAATTGTAATAAAAATTTTAATTGATCTTTAATTTTTATGTGCATTTTGTTCGTATTTTAAATTTTTAAAAAATTTGACTAAACCCGTGTTACGGGCATATGGTGCGAGGGTAAAATGAGAATATGACAAATATAATATATCCGAATCTGAACTGAGGGGCATCTCGTAATAAAATTGAAACCTCAGGGGTATATCGTAATGAAAATGAAACCTCAGGGGTATAACGTAAAAAAATGAAACCTCGGGGGTATCTCGTTATGAAAATGAAACCTCGGGGGTATCTCGTAAAATTCGCTCAAACCTCAGGGGTATATCGTGAAATTTCCCTATTATTTTTGAAAAAGTAGTGGATTATATGATATTAAGAAACAAGTGTTATCCGGAATTCATGAACCCATATATTATATACATAGGACATGGTTAGCAATACAATACGCTGAGTGTTAGTTTCCTTAAAAATATAAAACTATAAAATCTCATGGAAGTGATTTAGATCTGCTAAAATTTGATTCAAAATTTGTGTTATGGATGGTAGCAACGATGTGGTCCCACCTGTTTGTAGATATTGAACCATGGATTTGCAACCAGTTAGCACTTTGAAGAATCTCAATCCTGATGAAAAGGCCAAATTCAGTGCAGCTTCTATTGCAGATGCTTCCGCATCAGCAATAATAGTACATCCCCGATATCCATCGTGGCCGACATGAAGTTGTTGGGTTTGTGAACGAGCCACCCATGCGATGCCTACTCTGTCTTATGAGTCAATGCTAGCATCTACGGATATTTCTGTCATATGTTGTGGCCGCTGAAGCCTACGTGGAAGTAGTTAGCTGAAAAAAGCTGTCAGCTTGGCACCATCCTTGTTCAAAATCTCTCACTCGGCCATGTGAGACTTGACAACGTGCGAACCATTTTCCAAAGAAAACTCAGATAAGTGGCTACCTTGGACTTCGATTGCGTTAAACGAATGGAAAAACCAATCCTACAGAGCTTGATCTATGTGGATATTGATAGGTAAAGAGAACCCAAACCGTTCCCAAAGTGGTTGAACAACAGGGCATTGATATAAGGTATGCAGCATAGTTTCATGGCAGTCGCAAAAATAGCACCCTGTTCACATTGCACTTTAATCTTGTCCTGAATAACCTTTTTGCATGCAATCTTAGTATGGAGAATTTTTCAGCCCAAAAGCTTTATCTGTGGTGGAATATCCAATGCGCAGATCGGATTGAAAATCTTACGATTGGATGTGTCATGTGATGTAGTGGGGGTAGAAGTGTACCTCATAAACATAGCTGCATAATATACTGAAGATACTGTGAATTTTGTGATTTGAAAAGACCCCATTACCAGTGATCAGCTGTGGGAGATGAAGCAGAATTCGAGGGTTGCAGCGAAATATGAAGGATATGCTCTGTCAGACGCATCACACCACTGTTGTAGCAAATTAGTATTCCAACAGTTTTGCAATGTAATAAGAGTGGCAACGGAAGAAAACTGGTGGACCAATGGTGGGAGTTTCCAAGGAAAAAGTCCCCCCCCCCCCCCCGGCTTAGATGGGAGACACCGATCTGTAATTATGCTGCATCAGGTCAATGTATCAACACAGACAAATCTGCAATTATGTTGTCCACTGGGTTGCAACCTGCTTTAAAAGATGCAGTTGCTTATACACTCAATACACATCAGTTGACTGACTTCGGTTTATATCTTGGTTTCCCAAGCAATATGGGTAAAAACAAATACTTTGTGTTCAACTACATTAAGGATAGAGTTTCCATACGCATTCACAGTTGATCAAAACAAGTTTCGCAGGCAGGGAGAACTCTCTTGGTCAAGGCAGTCCTTCAAGCAATATGCCAATTATTCTATTACCATGAACTTTACTCAAGAAAAATCAGCAGATGATCAATAATTTCTGGTGGGGAGGGACGGTACAATCATCCGCTATTAGATGGACTAAGTGGTCAACACTATGTCAAGATAAGGGTTCTGGTGGAATGGGTTTTCGTGAACTGCACAGTTTCAACCGTGCTCTTCTGGCAAAGCAGCTTTGGCATATTATTGTTGAACCTCAAACCCTACTTTCACAGTTCTACCACGTTAAATATATGAGACGTTCACCTTGGATGACAGTTCAACCAGTCGTTACCTCTAGTCCCATATGGCGAGCATTGCTTAGTGTGCGTGAAATAGTTGATTTTGGTGGCAGGAGAGCAATTGTCAACGGTAAGGATACCAACATGAGTTTATTATTTGTGTAGCTGCGATTGCAATTATATGTGGTCTATTTGGTAAATTGTCATTCGTATGGTAACTTTTTTGGGCATTAAGTATATTTATTTTGTTAAATTTGTGTAATTAGTAAATAAAAATTATATCATTTATAAAGTTATATATTCTGATTTTATTAAATGTATATACTATCTTCTTAAACTAATAAAATTATAAATTTTTTATTTTTTTTTTTTTATATTATAATTATAATATAATCAAACATAAGTATATATTTATAAATAAAAAGTTATAAAAAATTTATACTATGTTATCATTAAAAGAAATCCGGAGAAGAATTAGTGTATAGATCTTTTACTGAAATAGTTAAAGTAAATTACCTTTTGGGAAATTTGATGATATACCCCCGAGGTTTGAGCGAATTTTATGAGATACCCCCGAGGTTTCATTTTCATTACGAGATACCCCCGAGGTTTCATTTTTTTTACGATATACCCCTGAGGTTTCATTTTCATTACGATATACCCCTAAGGTTTCAATTTTATTACGAGATGCCCCTCAGTTCAGATTCCAATATATTATATTTTTCATATCCTCATTTTACCCTCACCCCATATACCCCGCAACATGGATTTATGGTCAAATTTTTTTAAAAATTTAAATATGAACAAAATGCACAGAAAAATTAAAGATCAATTTAAATTTTAATTCAATTTTAAAAACAAAAATAAAAGTATAAAAATAAATAAAAAAATTAAAGTCTTAAAAAGTTTAAAATAATAGAAATGACCAAACAACAAAAAAATAAATAATCTATTTAAAAAACTTATATTGTTACATAATTTAAAAACTATTATAGCAATTATATTTAAAGAACAAAAAAATAATTTTTATACTTTATTTTTCTAATTTAAAATAATTATTTTTTCTATGTACTATATGAAATTATTGCTTTTAATATTCTTCATATTATTGTTATACTTTTACAATATTAATACATATCGTAACTCCTTAACAAGTTATGTTTATTTTTCAAAATATTTTACTTTTTATTTTTTAGTCATTTCTATCTATTTTTTTATGTTTATTTAATTATATTCATTTTTTAATATTGATTTCAAATTTTATATGAAATTTAATTTATATGAGCATTTTATTTAAGTTTCAAATTCAAACAAAACTTTGACCATATCCCTTAGATTATTGCGGGGCATATGATTTTGAGCCACCGCTATAATAGTTTTTAAATTATGTAACAATATAAGTTTTTTAAATAGATTATTTTTTTGTTGGTTAGTCATTTCCATTTATTTTAAACCTTTCATGATTCTAATTTTTTAATTTGTTTTTATACTTTTATTTATGTTTTTTAAATTAAAATAAAATTTTAATTGATCTTTAATTTTTATGTTCATTTTGTTCATATTTTAAATTTTTAAAAATTTGACCATAAATCCATGTTGCGGGGCATATGGGGTGAGGGTAAAATGAGGATATGAAAAATATAATATATTAGAATCTGAACTGAGGGCATCTCGTAATAAAATTGAAACCTCAGGGGTATATCGTAATGAAAATGAAACCTCAGGGGTATATCGTAAAAAAAAATGAAACCTCGGGAGTATCTCGTAATGAAAATGAAACTCAGGGTATCTCGTAAAATTCGTTCAAACCTCGGGGGTATATCGTGAAATTTTTAATAATAAACTTATGTTTATCTGGAAGCGCGGAGTCCGATACAATTGATTAGCTAGCGATAGAGAGGAGCCAAATCTGACGATCCGGAAGATTTGAATCTGTTGCGACTGTATTATTAACAACACGTAACACACTTGCTAGTTGCTATTGTCTCTTCCTTCCACTTGAGACTGGTGGGGGAAAACCAAAAACACGTGTCAGAAGATTATGTGTACGTGTTGTCACACCAAATGTGTATTATTGTTGTTCAGACTGTAGATCGTACGGGACGCTCACTCCTAATGGGTGCGGTGGTATGTGGCAGTCTAGTCAGCTTGCTGACTGGACTGCTTATGTGGCATAATAAATAATGGATATTTGTACTAACTTTAAATAGTCAAACTTTTAAAATATAAGTCCAAAATTAAAAAATTTTTGCACCATTGTTCATCTAAATTTAAGCTCTTTAAAAACACCAGTCCATGGATATTTCGACAAGTTTAAAAATTTATGTTAGTTATATGTACATATCAACATATATCAACTTCACTATGATTCACCAATACAGTTTAGAATACACCATAATAACATAAATACACCACCAAAAATAATGATTCATTATGTGTTCCGAATTTTGTTATCTAATTCACCACTTATTCGTTAATGAATCATAATACCAATTTCAGTGAATCATATATCAAATTTAATGATCATAACATCATTTTGGTGAATCATCAGTCACATATAACAAGAAAACTTTTAAACAATAATACTACACAAAACAATATTTGGTACGTAAGAAAATACATCATTCGCTATTATAAGGTTTATAATTTATTACAATACAATACTAATACACTAAAAACAATAATACTTTTTTATCGGTTCCGGAGTTTGTTATCTAATTCACCACTTATTAGTTAATGAATCATAATACCAATTTCAATGATCATAATAGCAAATTTAATGAATCATAAAATCCATTTTAGTGAATCATCAGTCACATATAAAAGAAATTTTTAAACAATAATACAACACAAAACAATATTTTGGTACGTAGAAAAATACATGATTCACCGTATAAGATTTAAAATACACCAAACAATAATAATACATCACAAAACAATAATGAGTTTTATCGGGTTCAAATTTGTAATCTAATTCACCACTTATTAATTAATGAATCATAATATCAATTTTAATGAATCATATACCAATTTAATGAATTATAATATCAAAACTAATGAATCATATATGATTTAGTGTATCATCATAACATGTAAAAATAGGTTTTTTTTTAAGTTGTCAAAACATATCCATGACTGATTTTTTTGAAGAGCTTGAATTTAGATGAACGATGATATAATTTTTTTCATTTTAGACTATTATTGAAAGTTAAAACAATTTAAACTAATATAGTAAAAGGTAACTCAACAACAAAATAATACCAGTAAATGCTGGGGACTGCCATGTTAGCAGCTCGCACAAAAAAGTTTGTGCGGATGGTTCGTTCCGCTCGAATTTGCGATTGTTGTATAGCTGCATACAAATCGGGAAAAAGTTACACCGAGTATAAACATCCATATCTAATATTAAATATAATATAAAATAATTTTATATAATTAAATTATAATTTATTATATAAAAATTATTTATAAAATTTAAAATTATTTTATATTTTTAATATTAAAATCAAAAGTGTAATAAAACGACTGAGGGAGTGGTAAGGTCTCCTATTTCGAAAAAAAGGTAAGGGAAACTCTATCAGATTGAGATGATGAGGATGGATATTTAGGAATTTAACTCTTTGTTTCTAACATCTGTTATGATGTTCCATATTTTAGTTTACATATGCATGCACGTGTATTGGTCCAATGCTAATTTAAAGATCCTAAATATGTTGAAGCATGTACCAACAAATGTTCAGGTTCACGTGCCCATTAATTGGAGTTTTTTTTCTCTTTCTTTTTAACAAAACTAGCGATCGAGCTACTAGAATTAATTGCAATTTTCTGTAAATCACCAAAAAAGATAGTATATAGTAGTGTTAATACTGTACTTTGTATTAATAAATTAGAAGACGCAAGGTAGAGAGGATTGGATAGGTCGCATACGTATCCCAATCTCCCCCAGTCTTAGTTAGTAGTATTATAAATAAGGGGCGTCTCTCCTTCCCTGTGCTCACCACACTCCTTTCCTTTCATTTTTCTCTCTCTCGATCCTGCCCGAGCTTTTTAATTAAGATCCCTGCTCTCGATCGGGGTTCTTCTTTCAGCTAGTACATCCATCATGGATCCTCAAAAGGTAATTAATATAAATATATATAGGGTTCTATATCTGTGTATATTTATCATAGCTAGCTCCAATTCAAGAGTGAACCATAGCAATTATTGGATTAAATTTAATTAAGGCCTCGTTCTCAAACAAGCTTCCTACGTAGATGAAGATTATTTATTTGTGGGCTCCACAAACAAACGCCCCAGATTATTTCCTCTAGTTGATCCAACGCTGGTATAAGCAGCGTTTCATCCTTTTCTCCATAATCAAGTGGACCCCACTTAAAATAAAAAGTTTCAGAACGGAGCCTAAGTATGTAATATACTCATTAATTAAGGAGTAGTAGCTAGTTAGTTGTAATTACTATGAAGTAATGATGTTAAAATTTTTGGTGATAATTAAACACACAGTATCGGCCATCAAGTTCATTCAACACCAACTACCTGACGACTAACGCTGGAATTCCTGTTCCCAACAACATCTCTTCTCTCACTGTTGGCTCACGAGGTACTCTACTTAGTGCTTTTTAGTACGTACTAGTAGTAGTAGTTTAATTTTGTGTGTTCATGATTGATTTGTACGTACATCCATGATCGATCTTGTTAATTAACTGATCGAATGGTTAGTAGTAATTTCATTCGCTTACGTACGTACCTAGTTCAGCAGCCCTATCCTATTATTCCCACGCGCGTCGTCAGATCTGTACAGTAGGAGTATGTATGTTACTACTACTAGGTAAAAAAAAGAAAAAGTACTAACTAACATGATGAATCTGCAAACAAACAGGTCCGATTCTACTGGAAGACTATCATTTAGTAGAGAAAGTAGCCAACTTCACTCGCGAAAGAATCCCAGAACGCGTGGTTCACGCTCGAGGCACATCCGCCAAAGGTTTCTTCGAAGTAACCCACGACGTAACACAATACACTTGCGCCGACTTTCTGCGTGCACCTGGTGTCCAAACACCCTTAATCACTCGTTTCTCAACCGTAATCCATGAACGTGGTTCACCCGAAACAATCCGTGACCCACGTGGATTCGCAGTGAAATTCTACACACGTGAAGGTAATTTCGACATGGTAGGTAATAACATGCCAGTCTTCTTTATCCGTGATGGTATGCAGTTTCCAGATGTGATACACGCATTCAAACCAAACCCTAAATCTCACATCCAAGAATTCTGGCGTGTACTTGATTATTTATCACATCTACCGGAATCACTCAACACATTCACTTTCTTCTTCGATGATATCGGTATCCCGATAAACTACCGACACATGGAAGGTTTCGCTGTACAAGCTTTTACACTGATCAACAAAGCTGGGAAAGTAAACTACGTGAAATTCCACTGGAAACCAAGTTGTGGTGTGAAATCGTTAATGGATGATGAAGCTATGAAAATTGGTGGTGAAAATCATAGTCACGCAACACAGGATCTACGAATCAATCGCTTCTGGTAATTACCCTGAATGGAAAACTTACTCAGATAATGGATCCAGCTGATGAAGATAAATACGATTTCGACCATTAGATACAACGAAAACATGGCCTGAATGACCTATCTCTTACATTGTCCGGTTGGACGTATGGTACTCAACAAGAATGTTGATAATTGGTTTGCTGAGAATGAGATGTTAGCTTTTGATCCAGCACATGTTGTGCCTGGGATTTATTTCTCTGAAGATAAGATGTTGCAAGCAAGACTGTTTGCGTATGCTGATACGCATAGGTATAGATTGGGTCCCCATTATCTACAGTTGCCGGTTAATGCGCCTAAATGTGCTCATAGGAATAATCATTATGATGGACCTATGAATATGGTGCATAGAGATGAAGAAGTTGATTATTTTCCATCGAGATTTGATCCTGTTAGACATGCTGAGAATTTTCCAATTCCACAACGTTTACTTAATGGTACACGACAAAAGCAAGTTATACATAAGGAGAATAATTTCAAGGAGCCGGGTGTTAGTACAGGAATGGGATCCAGCCAGGTAATATATACAGATATCTTCTTGAATTTATATATTATATTATTGTCCAATTTACTAAACCCACTTACTCCTGAATTCGATCAAATCTGCAGGCAAGATCGATTGTGGGAAGATGGGTGAAAGTTCTATCAGAACCTAGAGTCACACCTGAAATCAGAAACATCTGGATCTCCTACTTGTCTCAGGTAATTATATATATGGAGCTAGCATGTGTTTCCTTTCTATTTCCAATTCCCACCAAGTTAATAGTACTAGTACGTAGTACAAACTCTATTTTTGTTTTAATTACCGCCGCAGGCTGATAGGTCCCTTGGTATGAAGGTAGGCAACAGGCTCAACGTCAGACCAACCATGTGAAAACATCAATCATCATGCATGTCCTGCCTGTCCTGTCGTCGATATAATATGAAATGCTAGCTGCCTCTTGTTGTACCACTCTTCATTTTGTTTTATGATAAAAAAGCAAAGCACTACTCTACCCGAAACAACAGGAGGATGTGGTTTCCCATCCCTCTTCACTATGAACTTATAGTAGTACTCTATATAATTAAGTGGTGGTGGTGGTGGTGGTTCCCTTCACCTCTCTGTCTGTAATTTCTTTTCTTTTTATTTCCTACTGTATGTAAAATCTAACTTCATGTATAATTATTCCGTCCGTTGAATAAATAAACAGAGTTTCAATTTGCTTGGTCCCTACTACATCTCTCAAGTTCACCGCGGCCGCCCCCCTATTAATTATATACTTGTGTAATGATTTAATACGTACTGTCAGAATATGGTCACCACCACTACATACATTATACATACGTACACGCAGCACAAGTCTACAAATCAAATTATTATACGTACAATAACAGAGCGTGCACAACTACTTGGGATTGGACAATCTCAGTTGAGACACACACTGCAGGCTGTTGTCATACAACCTAATTAACTAAATACTTCATTCATAGGAGTAGTATTACTTACATTGACCCTTCTACTAATAATTCTTTTTGTTTTCATTATGGCAGGGAAGCGTCGTTGGTACTATACTGAAGATTCTGTGGTGTTCTTTTATCAAAAAAAGGAAGCCCCGCTTTTCAATTAAAACAAAAGAGAAGGCAGCCCCCCAGCCAGATCGTGTCTCTCAGCCTTCAAAGAAATTAATGCCGGCCGGCTCTGCTCAATGCTCTATCATATACGACGACGTACTGCATTTTTTTTCCAGGTATGTAATTATGAAGTCGTATTATGTAACTTGTGGACTGGACCCTCCTTTTTCCATATGAATGATGATTGATTGGTTGGAGAAGAGGGGCAGACCGCATATATATAAACTACACTATTGACATTAGTATAGGCCCAGAAGTAGTGGGAAAGGCCTGAGCCTTTTCATCCCACTAACAGCATATTATATAATTAAGCACCCAACTAGTAGTATAGTAGGTCTGTTACTTTTCTAAGTGTCTCACCTTTACTCTGGGCTCTGGCCTAAAGTCTAAAACGAAACAGAATTGTCCAAACCCATATATTGACAAGTTTGCCTTCAGTGAAATAGTACGTTACATTCTCAGCCTTAAT
>JAIOTZ010001982.1:0-25671 GCA_023374045.1 Limonium bicolor
CTGATGAATATGAACATACCGAGTACTCTACACAATACAATACTTCCCATCGCATACTCATCCAAAATCCAGTTACAACTCCAATACATTACTATACCGAGTATACTACAATCCTTAAATTTACCGATACAGTTTAAGCCTCCAAATTCGCATTACAATACCAGTACCAATCCCTACTATACAACTACCCATGCTTACGTAGCAGTCCCCGTCCTACTCTCTCGAACGGTGATCAGCTTCGGGTACCTTCACACTAAAAACGGTCCCCCGAGGGGGTCAGCTTACGCTGCGCATGAAATTCGTATATACCGCGTGCTAACCGCGGTACGCCGACTACTTTGGGTCGGATATACATGGAGTTCATTTTACATGCATACATAGATACAAATACTACACAATACCTTACAACAATACTTACATACACATACAAGGTACAATACTTACCGAGGAAGACAATTCAATAGTCAACCATTCGTATTAGTTACTTATTCAATACCCTTTCGTTGCTTTACTCATTACTCTACTCATGCTCACTCCTTACTCTTGTATACTCATCACTCCATGTTCGGTATCCTACTCGTACACGATCCTTACTCTGTACTCGTTACTATACTGGTGTATACTTGCTACTCAACACTCCATACTTACTCATACGTATTCACTACTCAATACTTACTCATACGTACTCAATACTCGGTACTCATTACATACTCATACTCGCTTCTTACTCAGTACTCATTACTTTACTCATACATACGCAATACTCATTACTCATTACTTTGGTCTCTGGGCGGAGTCATACGCAAGACTCACCACCGGACCTACAATACGAGGGTTATACGATTAGCTCCTCAAATACTCAAATGTCCGTTTTATTAGACTACTCAAATTCCCAACACTCTTCTCTCAGAGTATAATACAATCTCATGGATTAGCCTAGAAGTACCTCTCTCGATAACCTCTGCTAGCTTAGGGAATTACCACCGTCTAGTATCCTCAGATTTAAGGGTTTCCCCAACATATCGAATACTCTCATGATCGGGTCATACTTACATCAGTCGGGTCCTCTCATAATGGGTTGACTAATTGCTAAGGGGTTTGGAGATCCCTCATCATTCTTCACTACTCTCATGGTTCATGTCTTGCACCAAGATTGATTCCTCTATTAGGGGTTACTTATGTACTTCCACTACCTATTAATAGTGGATTATTCATTTCGGTTCTCCTACCGTTATCGGGAGGTTATTACTCCCGTACACTCTCTCACATTCTGGTGAGTTCTTTTGGGTTGCGTTATCGTTTATTGATTCGATAGTTTAGTGCGTTGCTATGTTATCATTAGCTCACAATATGACTCTTACTACGAGTCGCTACACAGCAAGACTCATCTATGAGTCGTACTACGCACTAATTGAAGCCACACAATCAATCAAGAAGGGTTAGCTCACACAACATGCATCAAGACATACAATGAAGGCAATAAACCATTTTCATGCTTTAGTCTTGATTAGCCGGCATACAGCATACAAATCAACGTAACTCGGTTAGCATACGGGGCATGAGAAAATCATACCTTTCACCGGAGTTAGCTCTACCATGTGTTCCCTCGTTCCTTGGTTCACACTTGTTCCACTGATAATGTTCCAACATTATTGTTAATTCTACACTGTTACGATACACAAAGAATTACTACTCTCATACTTACCCCGTTATCCCGGTGTACTTAATGTTCTCATACTCTCAATTCTCTTGGTTACTTTTTATACTTACTTTCCTACTTATATACTTACTTTCTTACCATTACTACTTCATCAATGGTGTATTACTACATATATATGCATATATGGGTATAGGCATATATATATATATATATATATATATATATATATATATATATACATATGATTACTATAATCATATAATAGAACATTTTTTTTGACTCACCAAAAACCCCGCCGAATATTGGTGGTTCTATACGTCGAAAAAAAAATTGATTTTCGGCGGTTCTAACAAAACAACCGCCGAAAATGACTCATTTTCGGCGGTTTTTTGTTAGAACCGCCGAAAATAATTTTTTTTTTTTTAAAGTTTTCCTCGTTTTTGTTCATACTCCCACATTCTATGCAAACCTGTTTAATTCATCCCTGTTTTAATCATACACATTGCAGCAGGGCAACACATATACACCCTTGCTGGATTGTGTCCAATTGCTCACAATGAATATAAAATACAAACCAAAACAACCTAACTTTGAATGGTTACCACAATGCCATTCACACCAAAATGCCAATTCACACAACCGCAATTCACTTTCAATACCAATGGTCACAAAGACCATTCACATAAACACTTAAACGCAAATGTCACAAACTCGATCTATCTATTTCCTAACAATCTAAACTACAAGTTCTAACAGAAAGTTTGTAAAAAATCAAACCAAATTCATATACAGGTACTCCGCCCAATCCTCCATCATATCATCAATAATTGGTTTGTTGTACTCTCCGACGCTTGGGAAAACCTTTAAAACATAGAATAAGAGAAAAGTTAGCCAATCACATACAATTATTATTATGAAAAAACTTATTATTAAACTACGACATACCTTTTCTAATGATCTCCCATCTGTCCAAATAGGGTGATTATGTCATGCATGTACCTCATGACATAATACCCACACTCTGAATGTCCCGGTTGACGTGGACACTGAAAGACGATGAAACAAAACAAATAAACAAATGCACATAAGCATAAGTTCATTATTACACTTAAATTTTAAGAAGTTGTAAGTTATGACAAACATATACCTTCACCGCAGTCCATGGGACCGCACCTCTAATCTTCACTTTTCGTTCCATCATCATAACACTTTGATAAATGCTGAATAATTGAAGGCATTAATTAAAACATATACAAAGCATAATAAAAGAGATAAAATACATAAATTAAATGTTAAAAATGTACTCACATGTTGAGGTTAGGTTTTATCTTGATGTCTTTTGGGTGACCCTGCTGGAGAGGATCCAGAAATAGGATATTCGTACGATCCAGACACAGTACAAGTAAGACCCAATGTCCACTTTGTTCATAGACAACAAAACAACAATATATCATTTAAATCATCATCAATGAGTAAGTCATTTATTTAGTAAAATTGATAAATAAAAAATACTTACTTTTGATGATATGGCAACAACGCATATTTGTTGTTTGCTGATGCAATTGGTGATCCCACGCTGCATGTAGCTCTTAAATGCGACCGGATCACCCTTTGCAGCTGTGTAGGATGATCTCTCAGGACACAGAAATCCATATTCTCTAAGATTGAAGGTTTGCATTTTTTCATGCAAAAATCTGTTCATAAATTAAAACAAAATGTAAATTATATCAACAAATGAATAAATTAATAAATTAAATATAAACAAATGAAATACGTACAGGATGAATGAATGTATCGCTGAGATAGGCACCCAGTCAAACTTCAAGATATCTTTCATGTCCGAGGTGTACATGTCTATCTCTATACCATCTTCATAGTGAAGAAGCTCATCCTCAAACCTCATCACGATAGAATCTCTGTCGGGTGGGAAGTCACGCACAATGTCGTGAAGAGTTCTCATGTTCGGCCTCAAACGTGCTAATATGGAATCATCCACCAAGTTTTCATGCTGAACAACATTGGTGGACGCTTTGAATTCAGAAGATTTCGGAAACTTTTGTATCGTTTTTTCTGGAGACCTTGATATATTTTTTAATGCCTATTCACATTAAGTTAAAAATTGACATTAATCAATATTTGACCTTAACACATAGCTACCAAAAAGATATAACAATCATTGCTAATTAATAACAAAACTTCGTAGTAGTCATACCTTCACACATTTTTGAATAAGACGAACTGGCCATTGAACAAATGCACTCCTGGCAGACCGAACTGTAGTGAACTCTGCCTGGGGTACTGGAAGTGGAAGATCAGGGCACTTAGAGTCTGGTTCATCCACAGATACCCTCGCATGATAAGGCTGCAGTGGCAACCCATGTGTCGTAGCGTTCGGCCCTGAAGAGTACACTCTTCCATACGCTACAAAGATATCTTCGTTGTTATGTGGAAGGAGAAGATTACAGTTAATTGGTTCCTACAATCATTAAACAAAATTTAAGTTACACCATTTAAATACAAAATATAGAATAAATTGATACAACAATTTAAACCATGCATTAAACATAATACTATTTAATTACCTGTACGTCTGCGTATGGGTAAGCGCCATTAGACTCGACACCTGTGTTCGGCTGAACAGGAGTGAAAGCTTCAATGTGTGGGTTTGGTGGAGGATAATTCTGACAGCTAGGAGATGAAGGATCATAGCCCCTTGGCTGAGAAGCAGAAGCACCAGAGTAAAACTCTGCCTTGAGTTCATTCTTGATCTGCTCCTTTATTTGACTAATCAAACGCACATGCTCGTCATATGGTATTGATTTACCCTCTTTTCTGGACCCGGGGTTTCCAAATACTTTACGTAACGTAATGCCCGCCCCGCCCATGCCCACCACTCGTCCATAATGGTCTTTCTTCCCCAATGCTTGAGTAAGATGATCATTGTATCTATCAGGGGCCCAAGTCCCTTGGGTGACTTGCTCACCCAACTCATCCTAATTGTAAAAATGAAGATTTACAAAAATTTGAAAAAATAATATTTTGACACAATTTTAAGTCAAGATCACTTACAATCTTCTGCACGACTTCTTTAGCCTTCTCGAATGGGTACATCCGCTCTCCAGTTTTTGGATCCTTCTTCGAGCGTGAGAGCTTCCAAAGTGTGTGTCGTAGCACGGGTTTCTCCATGGTACTCATATCAGCCGGTAGCTCTCCTTCTGCCACCCATTCTGGCACCCTTCTGTTTATCCCTTTGGCACCCAGCACATGATGATATTCATTCTGTTTAGCATTTGCGCTCTGACGGGCACGATATTCCTGTTATATTCCATCCCAAAACATTTATTAAACACATTTACAACTATAATATTTAAATACATGTATAACTACAGATATAAACATATACAAATTAAAATTTACCAGGGTAGCCAACTTATTCTCGTAGAACACCTTCCACTTCTCCTCAGTGATTGGCGTGTAGATCTCCCAAGGTTGTCGTGTGTCGCCTTTGGGCCTTGGCAGCTTCTTAGTGATGAACCACTTCACCAAATTCTGCTTGTGATCCCGAAATTTTTTATCCATCATCGCTTTAACCATTTGATAATATGGCTTCTCATCAGGGATTGCATACCGTTTCTACGAAAGTTTAACAGAACAGTTAGTATTAATTTATAAATACAAGTTTTTTTAAAATACCTGATAATCGGAAAAGAAAATATACCTGAACAATATCAAACATCTGTCTCTTCAACCCCTCATCCACCTGCTTCCAAGTCAAGGTGATATCCACGTACTCCCGTACGATGATGCCAACCTCAGTGGTGAAGTCGCCAGCCCATCACCGCATGGCTGCAGATACTCATCGAAGGCCAATGGTTTATGCTCAACCTTTTTCGCTTTTAGTGCTCTAGTAATACCACGGGGTTTTGTGGTCTGCTCTGGCGCCTGTGGTTGAGTACCACCCCCCTGCACCTCATCTATCTGGTCACCTGTGCCAGCTGCTAGCTCTCCTCGAACTTCTGATCTGCGCCCCTTTCCACCACGCGTTCGTTTCTTCCTCGGGGGGGACGATGGTGCTAAGAGCTCACCAACTAGGTCATCTCCTTC
Organism: Limonium bicolor; assembly: GCA_023374045.1. Lineage (NCBI taxonomy): Eukaryota > Viridiplantae > Streptophyta > Magnoliopsida > Caryophyllales > Plumbaginaceae > Limonium > Limonium bicolor. The sequence continues at coordinate 5,765 of JAIOTZ010001982.1, forward strand.
ATCCATCTACGTTAACACATCAAATTAAGAAATCAGGATGTCAACATCAAACATTTGTGAATATAAATAAATGTTAAATGCTAATAGTAAACAAAAGACAATTGCTAACTTATTTCTTACTTACCACATAATAATATCGATCATTTTTGTTTGTCAATCCACAAACCCTCATCATGATCTGACCTAGCATAAACTACATCGTTCGGTCGTGTATCAGTATCTGCGACAGGAAGGTTGTTTGAAAACGGCGGAGTCTCATCAAATAGCGCTTCATCATCTTCAGTTTGATCAACATCTGAGTTGACAAATCTTTTTCCAGGTAAAACCACTGACCATCTAGAATCGACCGGGTCTTGAATGTAAAATACTTGTTCACAGTCTTTGGGAAATATAAATGTATCTATCAGGGGCCCAAGTCGTGTCAGATCAACCATGGTAAACCCATCAAGAACCCGATAACCATGCCTATTCTCCACCCATTTACATTTGAATGTCACAAACTTTTGAAAATGATAATCAAGTTCCCATATGTCTTCTATAAAACCATAATACCAACTTGAAGTTGAAGTAACTGAAGTTGGATCACATCTGTCATATTCAGTGGTAGTTGCTTCAACTTTCACACCACTGTTCTGATTCAAACATTTGTCATCATGTCGCTTTGTGCAGTAGGTGAACCCATTGATATCATAGCCTTCATAAGATATAACAGTATAACCGGGTCCCATAGCTAACCAACGAATCTCTTCACTAACTTTAGCAGGTTCTACTGATGCTAGTCTCATGACATGATGTCTAAACCACATACAAAACGTTTTGTTCTGCTCGTTCGTTAACCAAACCAAATTTCTTCCTGGATTTTGAGCTCTTAGTTCACTCATGTGCTGTTCAAAAAATAGCTCAACAATCTCGAGATGATGCAAAACAAATAAATGGGCTAACTCCATGAACGATGAGTCAATGGCCACGATTTTTTTCCCAATAACACCTTCACCCTCTGACCCACCGGGGTGCGCACCTTGTGGCACTCCAATAGCTTCGACCCCTTTCAGGTATTCAGAACAAAATTCTGTCACCTCCTCAGTAGTTGTCCCTTCTATAATGCTCCCTTCGGGTCGATATCTGTTCTTCATTCTTCCCTTCAGAATTCCCATATATCGTTCAAATGGATACATGTATCTCAGATATATAGGGCCACATTCTTTAATTTCTCGAACAACATGCACAACTAAGTGGACCATGATATCGAAAAATGATGGTGGAAAATATATTTCTAATTGGCAGAGTGTCACGACAACATCACGCTGCAAACTGTCTAGCGTATCAGCATCAACAACTTTGTTGCACACCGCATTTAAAAAGAAACACAACCTTGTGATAACATTTCTGACATTTAACGGCAATATACCCCGAATGGCAATGGGGAGGAGGTGTAGCATCAGAACATGATAATCGTGGGACTTCAACCCTACCAACTTTAGATCTTTCATTGACACCAGATTTTTCCAGTTAGAAGAATACCCTGTAGGGACCTTAACAGAAACAAGGCACTTGCAAAAACTGATTTTTTCATTCTTAGACAACGTGTAACAGGCTGGAGGTAGATATGTCCGGTTGCCTCTTTCTTGAGGATGTAGCTCATGACGTATGTCCATAGCTACCATGTCTTTACGAACCTTTATTCCATCTTTGGTTTTACCAGGTATGTTAAGCAATGTCCCGACAAATGCCTCACCAACGTTCTTCACGATATGCATAAAATCTAGACAATGTCTAACTGGTAAATGCTTCCAGTACGGAAGTTCCCAGAATATTGAATATTTTTTCCAAATGCTCTTTTGGGCAGACTTTGACGTATCACCAAACACGTTCTCAATGTCTTTCACCTTTTCATATATCTGTTCAGAAATCAAAGGGACACGGGCCACACGTTTCTCATACTTTCCATTAAACAACTCTTTTTTTCTACGATATGGGTGCGTCATTGGTAGGAATCTACGATGACACATGTAAATGTTCTTCCCGCAATGCTTTAGACGATCAGAACAAGTGTCATCCTCACATATTGGGCAAGCAAATGCGCCTTTCACTGTATACCCAGATAAGTTTCCATATGCAGGAAAGTCATTGATTGTGCAAAACAACATAGCTCGTAGTGTGAAATTTTGTCTGCCGTAGGCATCATACACCATTGCTCCTTCATTCCACAACAATTTCAAATCATCAATCAGCGGTGCAAGGAAGACATCTATATTATTTCCCGGTTGTTTCGGTCCAGAAATCAACAACGATAACATTATGTATTTCCGTTTCATACACAACCACGAAGGCAGGTTGTAGATCACCAGTAGAACTGGCCAAGTACTGTGTTGGCTGCTTAGTGTGCCATACGGATTCATGCCATCAGTACACAATCCAAGCCTCAAATTTCGGTTGTCATCTGCGAAATAACTAAATCTTCTATTGATGTTGTTCCATTGTGGTGAATCGGCGGGATGTCTCAACTTGTCATCCTTTTTTCTTCCTTCTGCGTGCCACCTTAAATTTTTAGCATCTCAACATTTGCAAACAAACGCTTGAATCTTGGTATTATGGGTAAATACCAGATCACTTTCGCCGGAGGATTTTTTTTTTGGAGCTAGAAGGTTGTCTGTCCTTCTGTTTATAACGTGACATGTTACATTTTGGACACTGATCCAAATGTGCGTTCTCTCCTCTGTATAATACACAACTGTTTGGACATGCGTGTATTTTTTCATACTCCACCCCATAGGACACATGAGCTTCTTCGCCTCATAAGTCGAAGTAGGGAGTACATTATCATCTGGCAGCATGTCGTGGAAGAGTTCGAGCAGTGCAGTGAAACTCTTGTCACTCAAGCCAAATCTTGCTTTCAGGTTGAACATGTGAAGCACGGATGTCAATTTCGTATATTTGCGACATGTGGGAAACAGAGGCATCCGAGATGCGTCAATCAATCTTTGATACACAGCTGGCTTGTCAGTGAAATTATCTTCAACATCTTGGAGTATTGGGTCACATTGTTCAACATTATCACCGTCATCGCTGATTTCAATGTCAGTCTGATCACGCTCGGTGTTGGCGATTGTGTCAACAATGATTTCCGTCCTTACGCCGCTATTACACTGACTTGAAGATTGTACTCTACTACTAGCTTCTGCACACTCGCCATGTAAGAACCATATTTTATAGTTCGGCATAAACCCACGCCTTGAAAGGTGGAATCTGATTGTGTGTAAGCTAGGGAACTTATTTCGAAGTTCGCACTGAGCACAAGGACAAGGAATATGTGTCTCGTTCATCCTCTTCTGATGTTCGAGTGCCACTTTGCAAAATTCGTTATCCACCTTACTTTCAAAATAGTTCCCTCTTTGACCGTACATCCATCCACGGTCCATTCTATCCACATTAGATGAAAGTTCAAAACAAATATTTTAGATTTATTTTCATCCACACTACAATGACTAATAATTGTGCAGATAATAATCATCATAACTTTGGTATGTGATCGTATATATACATTACAACTAAGTGGTTCTTAGTATTTTGGAGAATTATCAATAACTAATGCATTTCTAGAAAAAATTTGGCATGACCTATGAATAATGTTACTCTTCCGTGCTTATTATTGAGCACTGACCAAACTCATACAACCAGAAAACATTCAAACAACTGGCATATGTAAATTTATGAAGAATTAAAAAATAAAACAAATAAAACATAAAAACTAACCTGCTGAGTCAGATACAACTGGTACAGTGTCTTGATTAACGGTGGTCTGGTATTGTCTGTTGACAATGACAAATAAATAATATTATTGTTTAATGTTCAACACTTAAACTAGTTATTATTTGGTTATCTAATCAAAAATAATAATGAATCAACAATATCTAATCAAAAAATAATAATTATAAATCAATTAACACTTAAAACTACAATGCATTTTACCGTGAGTGAAGAGACTAGCCCCGACTGCAAACTAGTATCCGACTGATGCAGCAGATACAGGAATAATGATTCAACCTTCACATATAAATACATGTCAATTATTCTTTACAAATGACAAAACCTACTTATACAAATGAAAAACTAGCAATTTTGTATAATTAACACAATGTTCAACACTTAAACTAGTTATTATTTGGTTATCTAATCAAAAATAATAATTATGAATCAACAATATCTAATCAAAAAATAATAATTATAAATCAATTAACACTTAAAACTACAATGCATTTTAATTATAAATCAATTATTCTTTATAAATGACAAAACATATTTATAGAAATGAAAAACTAGCAATTTTGTACAATTAACACAATTTTAATAGTTCCAACCAAAACAATTACTCAATTACACTCCAAATCACATAAATCAGTCAACAATCACCTATAAACAATGAATTAATACCAAATTTATACAAATGAAAAACTAGCAATTTTGTACAATTAACACAAATTTAATAGTTCCAACCAAAACAATTACTCAATTACACTCCAAATCACATAAATCAGTCAACAATCACCTATAAACAATGAATTAATACCAAATTTATACAAATGAAATTGGAAAACTGAAAAAAACTAACCTAAATTGAGAATTACCGAGCAAGGGGCGACTTGGGCGGGACTTGGGCGGAGATCTTGGCCGCGACTTGGGCGGGACTTGGGCGCGACTTGGGCGAGGCGGCGACGGCGGCGACGGCGGCGACTCAGAGGCGTAGACGGCGATGGACAAGGGGAGAAAGAGGGCGGCGATACAGAGGCGAAACGAAGAGAGAGAGTCGAAATATTTTCAGTCGCGCGCGAATGAATGGGGAAGACGACCCAGCGCGGGTGATATTAAAACACAAATTTTCGGCGGTTTATAGTCAAAACCGCCGAAAATTGTCTTCTTAATGTAACATTTTCGGCGGTTTTTACCAAAAACCGCCGAAAATTGCTCATTAAGATGACAATTTTCGGCGGTTTTGACTATAAACCGCCGAAAATTTGTCTGCTACGTTATCTTTTTCGGCTGCAACGATAAACCGCCGAAAATAAGGGGCCGAAAAAGACCCGTTTTTTACTAGTGATGCAAGTCCGGTCGCAAGTTCGGTCCATTCCAGAAGGTTTCAGACGGGAGAATTTTCTGGTCCGACCGAACTTGCATGTCCGGTCGCAAGTCCGGTCGATTCCAGAAGGTTTCCGTCTTTGTAAATCTGGGCTCGACCGAACTTGCAAGTCCGGTCGCAAGTCCGGTCCGGCCCAGTGCTTCAGTTTTAAATTCTGTTTTCAGTTCTATACTTTGCCCATTGTTTCCCCAATCTTCCTACATGTAATCCCACATGTTTTAACACTACTTAGGCCCTCCAAATTGCCTTAATTCATCCACCAAATCCATCACTAAATCCATCAAATAACTTACACAATTCCATCACTTCTTTTCCAACACTTGTAACAGTTTTTGTTACACTTATGCTACAGATTTTACAATTCAATTCTCCCATCCAATGCTTTCTCAACCAATGCCATTCCTAGCATTCTAAATACCTCTCCTTACCATACCAATTCATTTCCAAGCCCTTGTACTACCTATACCCAAGTTCTAACACTCATCTTACCAAGATCCTGCACATTAAATTCTCCTAACTTCTCCAATGTGTTCCTATACACTTTGCTACAGATTTTACACTTCTTATTCCTCATACTACAATTACCATTCCATAGCTACTAAACATCTCTACTACTCCCAATACATACCTCGGTTCTCCCATTCACCAAGTCATTCCTTAATGCACAATTCCTACCAAAATTTTGCCATAACTCATCTACTTTCCTTACTTATCCACACACATCCTTTCTCATCAAGTTCATCCCTATTCTAGCCAAACCACAAGGGTTCTACCCGCACACATATTGAGCAATCTTAATACATCAATACCCATCAATCACAATACTAATACACATACTCATTTCACTTGGCTCCAAAGCCTTCAATTCAAATACTTGCACTTAAATACTCAAACTTCACAATTCTCAATACTAGTACAAGGTTTTGGGTTCTTTAAATATTTTACCCATTCCCATTACTCTAATGCAATAGAATTTACATTAGGAAGGAGCTCTTACCTTGAGCTTATACTTCATTCTTTCTTTTCCCTTTCTTCTTCCCTCTTCCTTGCACAAATCGATCACATGGGGTATGGAGTTGCCAAACTCCATTCCCATCACCCAAAGCACATCAAACGAGTATAATTAATACACTAGCCCTTAGATTTATGCCAGTTCATTGAAGTGTTCGAAATACAAATTTCTAGGGTTTACCTTTAGAGTGCTTTAGAAAGGGGTTTTAGCCCTTGGTTCAAGAAGGAGAATCCACCACCATTGCTAGGTGAAATTGATGCTCAAAAAGAGAGAGAAAGACAAGGTATTACAAAGGGCCAAAAATCGGTTTCCAAGGAAGATGGAGGAAACTTGAATCTTTTATGGAGATTTTTACCTTGTTGGAAAGAGGAGACTCCAAGCTTCACAATGGTGTGCTTTTCTCTTCAAATGGGGAAAACCCATGGAGATGAAACTCATCCTTTTCGAATTTTGGAAAGATAGAAATGTAGAGGAGGATGAGGGGATTACAAATATGTAATTTTATTTTACATTTGGAGCTCACATGGAGGTAGAGCAAGGAGAGAAAGAAGAGAAGCCATGGGAGCATCCTTGAGCTCTCAAAAATCGGCTGCAAGGGGGAGAAGGAGGGAGTGCTCACGGTGGGAAGGAGAAAGAATAGGAGAGAGAAGAGAAATGAGAGAATAAGAGGAGAGAGGGGGTATTTACTTTTGTACTTTTTACTTTTGCTTTCTTTGATTTACTTATTTGTTACTTGTGTGTGTGTGAGAGAGAGAGAGCTGTTTACACCAGTAAAAACCGGCCCCCTCTGTAATACTAGCTGGAGCGTTTTTCGTCTTTTACAGAAAACGCTCGATATTTTACCCGGTTTTGATACTATTCACTAACCGGGCCCGTTTTCTGGAATTTTCTCGTTTCTTTATTTTTATTGTTTATTAAGCTTCCATAAATGCTTAACAATTATTACTTAATGATTTATAATTTTTACGGGTCTGTTTGACCACTTACAATCACGTTTTCGGGTTCCCTCGAAAAACGTGCGCTAAAGCTCTTTTAGCGTTTTAATACATTTCTTGGATCCGGTTTCTTCGGGAATCGCTCCCGTATACTAATTAGGCATGGATAAGCCTTAGGAATCCTTATGATACTATAACCGAGGTCTCGTACCTCCGATGGTTATTTAACGCTCATTTTAGCGTTTTCCGCTTTCTAAGCGTTTTTCTCATTCCTTTGGATTTATTTTCTTTACCAAAAATTACTTAGGCACTATTAGGCCCTCAAATACCATATTAGAATAATATAATCACCATATTTAAGTTCGGGGTATTTCAAGTTTACATTTGGAAAGGGCTATAAAACCTAGGAGAAACAATTATTATATTTGAGAACTTGTGATTAAAGAGGAAATGGAAAATGAGATAGTTAGACATTAAAAAGATGATTACACAGAGCATTTATATTTCAATGGGAGCCTTGTTGTGTGTATTTGCAGGTCAAAGGCTAATATATGTGGAAATTCAGTGGTTAAGCTTTATGTCATTTAAGGGCCTAAGTGCCAAGCATTTTAAGTTTAGGCACTATATGATGATGCTGTGTAGTTTGGTGTAATTTGAGTGTTAATAATGTGTGGAAAGATTTGGGTGTTTAAGATTTTTAAATGGTAAAAACCAAGTGTTGGGATGTATAATATACTAAAGAAGCCATGTCAAAATTTGGAGAGAAAAACAAGGAGTTTAAGATGTATAAATGAAGTTTGATGACCTAGAAGGTACTAGGAACTCTTAAGGCTTAAAATGGAGAAAGAAAGTGAACTAGAGTGTTCTTGAGTGTTTAAGGGACTTAGGAGTTGTCTTGAAGGAATTAGAGTTCGAATGAGTGAGTTAGATGCTCTAGGGTTATGGTGGGAGTGTGATTAAGTCTTGTGCAAGTTTTGGAAAATAAAGGAAGAATAATGCCTCGTGAGAATCTAAGTGTAAGCTTGAGGAAAATAGAAGGGTTTATGTAAGAGAGGTGTTGTGGAGCAATAATGCTTAGGAGTGGTAGTAATGTTTGTGAGATACCATTTTGGTTAGTTTGAGTTGTAGGTATGATATACCACTTAGAAAACTTAAGGAAATATAACAAGTGTTAAGAGATTATGTGAGAAATTGGGTAATAAGTTTAAATGAGGAATTAGGCAAGTTTGGGATGTTATTTTGGTCTTAGAATATGTAAGATCATGTATGAACTTTGGGTAAAGCGTGGATGAAGATAGCAAGTGCAATCACACTTAGAAAAATTCAAATGGTGAAAATCTGTAACTGGTCCGGGACCTAGGTCCAGGGTGAAGTCCCGGCCATGCCTAAAATAGAGCCGAGAGTACCTTCAGCACCCTGGTCCGGGACTTAAGTCCTGTAAGAAGTCCCGGACCACCCCTTAATTCACCCCCAGAGTTTCAGCCTGTAATGGTCCGGACTTAAGTCCCATATAAAGTCCCGGACCACAATATAAAATCAGCCGAGAGATTGAACCAAGTATTGGTCCGGGACTTAAGGTAAGGACCAAGTCCCGGACCACTCTAAAAATGATGTTTAAGCTTGGAAAATGTTAGGAAATGATGGGGAATGTTAGGTATTGATGTTATAAAGTTATTTAGGACATGTTTGGAGGGTGTAATGGCTACTAAGTGGGTGAATATTGGTGTCTAGGAAGGTTAAGTAAATTGTGTTAAGCTGAGCTAAATAATAACCTAAAACTGAATAAATGTTTTAGGACTTGTGAATTGGGGCTTGGAAGGAGATTAATCAAACAATCACCGACGGTGAACGGTACAGTTTTCTTGTGACCTGCTTGCTAACGAGGTGTCCCTTGGCTTGTGTGCTATCTGTTTATTTGCTATGACGTAAACTAGAAAAAGCATGCAACCGGATCATTTATTCAATTGCGTGTTTACATTGTGCTAACACACTGGGCTATGAGTTTAATTACTAACATTACTTAGTAACATTATTTGAGGTAAGAAATTCACTCCCATAATATTGGGTGGGTTAATGCCCGAGAAAGGCTTAACCTACACTTCGTCAATGAGACTTTCTACTAACTGGTACTTGGGGGGAGTGAGGAATATTCACTAGTAGAAAAAATGTTTTTAATGACGGCGTTTAAACCACGGTTAAATGGAAAACCGTGGTTTAAAGTTTATAAACCACGGTTCTAATAGAAACCGTCGTTTAAGGTGCTACAAGAGCGCATATACCACGGTTTTTCCGGAACCGTCGTATATAGGTTAGTTTTATACCACGGTTTTCAGGGCAACCGTGGTATATAGTACATGCCGGAGTCAATATACCACGGTTCTTGGAGAACCGTCGTATATAGGGTTTCTATATACCACGGTTTTACATATAACCGTGGTTTATTATTGATTTCTATAGACTTTATACCACGGTTTTAAGTAAAACCGTCATTTATAATGCACTATATGCCACGGTTCAGACTCACAACCGTGGTATAAAGTCAGTGAATTTCACGGGAGAAGGGGTCTTAAACGACGGTTTCGAGAAACCGTGGTTTTTTCGCTCACTTTAAACCACGGTTACGAACCGTGGTATATCTCAATTTGTGAATATACGACGCGAGCATAAACCACGGTTCCTAACCGTGGTATATAGGCCAAATAACCGTGGTTAAAAACATATTGTGAATATACGACGCGAGCATAAACCACGGAATGGTTTGGTCATGCATGTGTTAAGTAGGAGGTCGGTATCTGAATCAGATCCGGACTCCATTTGGGCTTGTCTTCGTACTTGGTGCCTAGAGTCGAATGTCGACTTAGCCACCCTGGGTTACAACTCAAGGTGGGAGGCCATATTAAGAAGGTATGGTGGGATCTACCTAAATCCCAACTAATTTGAGAATTATTGTTCATTCAACCAACGCAGCTCTCGGCCGTTGGCTAGGGTCACATTGACCCAACAAAATGAGCAATGGACTTGGTGTAACCGAATCTAATTAAGAACGGTTGACTTGTTTGAGATGTATTGTTCACTTAAGTGTGGTCAGGTGTTTATTGCACTTCTTATTTATGTTGTGTATCTAATCAACTTCCATGCTATCGACAATTAGTCATCGTAGCCCCGTTAGCTTGGGGGCCACGAGAGGATCGTACCAGCAATTTTGCTGACCCCCTTTGGGGGCTGTTTTTATTTTGCAGGTAGCGTCCCATGAAGAGTCACCCTGGGAGTAAGGGTGGTTAGACTTAGACTGGGTTTGTTTTGAGCACGGGTTGCGCTTGTTCGCCCGTCTGTTAAATTTAAGCTTGTGCAGAAATATGTGGGTTGTTGAGTTACTTATAAATTCGGTTGGTATGTATATTTTGGACAAGTGATTGTAAATGTTTAAGGCTCGGTATTTCCTACTGTTCAGACCGTAGCAAGGTCCTGGTGTTGGTTTATTTCCACTGCGATGTTATATTTATGTTGTTAAGTTTGCGATAACCATGATTAGCTTAGGGCGGGGTGTTACAAAAAGTAGTATCAGAGAGTAGTTACGCTCTGATCAAGAAATACCGGACATGGGTAACCACCGAGTTAAGATATGAGTTCAGATATAAGTAATGGGTAAGGGTGTGAGAAGTTAGAGAGAGTAGAGTCAGATGACCACTGTTAAGTGTGGATCGTCTTTACCGTCTATGGACGTTATAAATCCTTAAACCGAAAATGTTATGGATACGAACCTAATGTGAGTTGTGCTTATTCAGACTCAGGAAGGAGAGGAGGCCGAGGCCGTGGCCGAGGCGATGATGCTGTTGAGATACCGGAGGGGCATAACGATCGCAGAGATCGTGGCTGCCGCATTGGGGCACATGGGCTATCAGCCTGGTGCACCCCCACCTCAACCGCCACAGCCCCGGGAACCAAACTGCACTAGTAGAAAAAAGGGCTATTTCGGCGGTTCCAATGGGCCTATTTCGGCGGTTGTGAACCGCCGAAAGGAGCACCGCCGAAATAGGTGTACCTATCTCGGCGGTTCTTAGAGCACAACCGCCGATAGGCCCCTGGGATTGACCGATGGTGAGATTGACCATGGGTCATCTCGGCGGTTGTTCTCTCTAGAACCGCCGAGATAGACTCATGGTCAATCACCATCGGTCAATTCAGGGCCTATCTCGGCGGTTGTTCCCTAAGAACCGCCAGATAGGGGTATTTGTTTTTTTGTTTTTTTCCATCCCAGCTTATATATTATATATATATATATATATATATTCACCACATTTGGTTCAATCAGACCTGTAAATATGCTTCATCCATACAGGGAGCTCCAGCACACTTTAAAAAGTTATAAAGCTCCCAATTATACCAACGACGCACCACAATTTGAGAGTTACAAAACCAATGCAATTCACACTTTCATTACAAATAAAAAAACACCAATACAATTCAATCTACCATTACACCATCCACAAGTTTACAGAGTTACATTTACATACTCAAAAAAAGTTCACAAAACATCTTCATGATCATCAATTCATTAAACTTGTGCAGACGAACTCCGACCATTCCTCAAGCATCTCAACAATTTGAGCATCATCATACTGACCACCTTTGAGCGCTTCTTCGTAAGCCTTGAAAAAAATGACATTATCTAAAATGTACAAGTCTAACAACATGTAAAGAGCACTGAAACTTTCAAAGAATGTTACCCCCTTGTCTACGAGTTCTCTGGTAAAAGGTTCGCCGCTCCTACTATGTCACTCATGAATCTCATGACATAGTATCCACATTCTGAACCCCCAGGCTGCACCGGACACTATACAAACGCACATATTGACAGTTATAAACAAGTTTAAACATATCACACACAATTTATCAATTAATAGAGTACCTTGACAGTGTTCCAAGGGATGTTACTCTTCATTGTTATACCCTGGAGTTTTATGCAGCTCTCATGGAACTACATACATCAGCAATATTATAGTTTTTAAGCATCAAGTACAAGTTTGAAACAGTTAATGTTAAGTAAATAATTGTTGTTTACGATAACAAACTAATTACCACCCCAGTATTGCGGTGGAGATCTTCGGTCTCTTGGCACCCGTACCAAGTGAGTCAAATTGCAAGATTCGTGGGTGCTTCGACATCACCACCAGCACCAAGCAAAGACCAATGTCGACTGTCCACAAATTACACAATGTGTTGAAATCATTAGCAACTAACACAAACTATATGTTTTAGATAATACTAAGAGAAATAGTCAAATATCATACTCTGAATGATATGGCAGCATAATAAATGACTTGTTAGAACATTCAAGAGGGCATTCGTCATATATTGCATAAGCCTTGCGGATCACTTGTCATTTGGACTTCACTGCACATAGCAGGACACGAATCCAAATTCTTCGATCTTCATAGACATTGATCGCCTTATGATGCACCACCTATGAGGCAATATCATTAGTCATTAAACTTTTTATTCAAACATCTAATTCATCACCAATTAATGAATTCAAAATATAAAAGGTAGAAGTCACTCACATGGCGGCCGACTTGATAATCGACACATTCAACCAATCCTCCTGAAGCACTCCTCGAAGTCGGACATATACATCCCAAATCGATGTATATCTTCTCCTTGAACTCTAGAGTTAAATATCCGCTCGGGATCTTCCACAATGAGGGAATCACTATCCGGTGGTAGCACAACAACGAGGAATGCAGAATCTGCATATTGTCGACAAGCCGGCCAATATTCTCTTCTCCACCAAAGCAGGTCTAAGCACAAAATTTGTGGATGCCTTTGATTGCACAGGTGTGGCAATTCTTTTTCCTTTGCCCTTATCAGTCTTCGGTGGGGTCATATCCTATGATATTAGTCTAATTAAGTATATGGATGCAAGGTGGTACACCAATAGTTTTATAGCAACGGTTAAGAGTAATACCTGCCCAGGGAGTCTGACCAATCGTGCAGGCCACTGCACTGTCGCAGTTTGTGCAGAACGCACGGTAGGTCTTTGTGGGATCGGCACCGGTAAACCGACGTCAGCATGCTCTGCAACAAATTCGTCTAGAAGCACTCGTGCATGGTAATGTCGGAGTGGTTCACCGTGCACAATATCACTTGGACGAGAGGGGAAAAGTTTTCCCCATGCAACCATGACCTCTTCTACTCCAATTTGTAAAAACAGATGGCACTCAGTGGGTGCCTGAGTGTTATGTGGAACTTGTTTAGATAAAAATTGAGAATTCTTCTATGATGATATTAGTGATCAAGTTAAAAATCATAATCGTCATGTACTCAATTGAAATGTTAGTCTAACCTGTAGAGATGCATAGGGAAACGGATCAGCCGAGTGGACACTACTTCTCACTACCGGTGCACTCTGCTGCTGAATGGGTGACTGATCAACTGGTGGTCGAGAAACCTCTTGGCTTTCATGCTGCTGTGGCTGAATCCTTGATATAGCCTGAGCGATCCTCTCGTCGACGTTCTGAGTAATCCTCTGCTCCATCTCAGCCAACGCTCTCAGGTGCTCCTCGTAGCTAATCGACTGTCCCTGGCTGATTCTGGACCCGGGTGCGCCAAATGCCTGGCGGATACCAACGTGCCCACCAAACCCAATGGCACGACCTGGATGATCCTTCTTACCAAGAGCGCGTGTAAGAGGATCATCATTCCTCTGTGAGGTCCAGGTGCCCTGGGTGAGCTGAGAGCTTAATTCACCCTAATATAACACACAAATACAGTTATTAGTTTAACATAAGTTCATATACAAAGGAAATGAACAGTTTGACTGAAAATGAAATGATATCACTTACCATTTGAGCAATAACTGCTCTCGTGGCTTCATCATATTGAGGATTTTCGGGAGTAGAGTTCTTCGGAATGTGGCTTAACTCCCACACTTTCATTCTTCTGCCACTGGCATCCAATGAGCCATCCGTGGGCAGATATCCCTTTTGCTCCCATTCTGGTACCCTTTGAGCAATACTTTTTCCACCTAAGTGGTGAGGGTACAGATTCTTCTTAGCATTTGCTTGTTGTTTCGCACGGAGAGCCTGCATAAATTAATGGGATCATGTTAAGTGAAATTGAACACAAAAAAACATAAGAAATTAAGATTAATTTATGTATGTATGACAATAAAGTGCACCTGGAACTCCGGTGTGTGACGCCTCTCAACAAATTGTAGCCATTGCTCTTCTGTTATGCCCTCGTAAACCTCCCATGGTGGTCTCTCACCGTCTCCACCATGATCTGGATCATCTGGATCTTCTGGAGTAGGCATCTTGTAGATGAACTTGTCAGCCAACTTATTCTTGTGGTCCCGGAACTGTTTCGACATCGCTGATAGCACATCCTTTTTAAGTGCGGGATCCACGGAGAAACGAGACTACGTACATGATCATTCAGTTAGTAAAGTAAACATAAATGTTCTATTATTTCACAAAAGATCATAGTAATAATGTAGAGATTTACCTGAAGACGCTGAAACATAGTATCCTTCAATGATTGAGGCACTTGCTTCCAGTGTGGTTTATGTCGCAATATGACTTCACCAAATGGCTACCGTAAGCGGTGAAGTCATTCTTCCAATTTCCATGGGGTGGTTGAATTGATTGAAGTCCCGGTTTTGTAGGAGGGCCCTTGTTAGCCTTCAGCCCACGTGTTGCACCTCTCTTCTTTGCTTCTTCGCCTCTGGTGGCACAACCGACTCCTCTTCGGTCTGCTGTGAAGGGCCAGCCTCAGTCTCGTGTACTGCTAACTGGTCCTTCTTCTTCTTTCCTCCTCTCGTGACCCGCTTACTTGGTCTATTCGGCTGTGGCTCAGGTTCTCCAGTCGAGATAAGCCGTCCAATGGGGTCATCCATAGGGTGATCATCCACTGCAAAAAAAAATCATAAAGCATTTTCATCAGTTAAACTCATAACATAAATACTATGATGCATAACAATAACAGTTAAGATGATATTACAGTCTACATTCTACTAACAACATTACCTGACACGTACAAAAACATAAATCATTTCATATTTTCTACCCAAACACCCTCATCATGGTCTGATCGTGCGTAGAGCAAATCGTTTTCGGTATCATCAATCGAATCCGGTAATCCAGTAGGAAACAAGGATGTTTCCTCTACAGTCCCATTTTCATCGTTATCCTCATTTTCATTTTCCATTACAACCGGCCTTCTTCCTGGAAGAACAACAGACCATCTGCAGTCTTTCGGATCCTCAACATACCACACTTGCTCGCAATCCTTTCCCAGAACAAATTGATCATCATTATAACCGTGTAACCGTGAAAGATCAACCATGGTAAGCCCTCCATCATTTTGGTACCCGCGTCGGTTGTCCACCCACTTGCACCGGAACAACAGAAAGGAATCAATGTCATAGTCTAGTTCCCAGATGTCCTCGATGACACCATAATACCAATTACTAACTGGTTGAGATCGGTTACCGCTGTGGTACTCAGTGGCAGCAGCTTCAATTTTTACCCCACTATTCTGGTTTATCGATTTGGCATCTTGGCGTGCAGTGTAGTATGTATACCCACTAATATCATACCCCTCAAAAGATGTAATATTAGTTTCAGGTCCGATTGCCAAACATCTGATCTCTTCGCTTACAGCTTCTGGATCTGATGATGCTAATGTCAACACATGATCTTTGAACCATTGGATAAAAACTCGGTTTTGTTCTTTTGTCAGCCAAATGTGGTTTTTCAAAGGATTTTGATGCCTTAACTCAACCATATGGGTTTCCAAATAAGGTTCAACAACCTCAAGATGTTGTAAGACAAACAAATGTGCTTGATGAATAAGTAGACGCGAAACTTGCACGATCTTTCTACCAATAACACCTTTACCCTTAAACCTGCCATAGTGTCGTGGTTTTGGGATACCAATAGACTCTGCCTCACTCAAATAATCGGTCACAAACTCCGTGACTTCCTCAGTCACTGTTGCTTCAACAATGCTCCCCTCTGGTCGATACCTATTCTTCATTCTACTTTTCAGAATACCCATGTACCGTTCAAAAGGGTACATGTACCGTAAGTATACCGGACCACAGAACTGTATCTCTCGAACGATGTGCACAATTAGATGTACCATTATATCAAAGAAAGATGGTGGGAAATACATCTCAAGTTGACATAATGTAACAATTTCACGTTGTAGATCATCTAGAGAGGTTACGTCAATTGCCTTGGAGCACACAGCGTTGAAAAAGAAACATAACCGAGTTAAAGCATTTCTGACATCAGATGGCAATATCCCTCGAATTGCGACCGGAAGAAGATGTAACATCAGTACATGATAATCGTGAGATTTCATGCCTAAAAGTTTTAAATCCTTCATCGATACAATGTTCTTCCAGTTTGAAGAGTATCCAGACGGTACTTTTACCGAGTACAGACATTTGCAGAAACTAATCTTTTCAGCCTTTGAGAGCGTGTAGCATGCAGGAGGTAGGTAGATTCGTTTCCCATTCTCTTGTGGGTGTAACTCCTTTCGTATACCCATGGTTTGCATGTCCTTTCTGATTTTCAATCCGTCTTTTGTTTTGCCGGGTATATTGAGTAAAGTCCCACTCACTGCCTCACCAACGTTCTTCACAATGTGCATGATGTCTAAGCAGTGCCTCACAGAAATGACGCCAATAAGGTAGTTCCCAAAAGATAGAACACTTTTTCCAAATGTTTTTCGCCGGTTTTGATGTGTTTCCAAATACATTTACAATGTCCTTAACCTTTTCGTACACTTCCTCAGAGGTCAGAGGTAGACGGGCCACACGAGTTTCGGCTTGACCATTGAACAACTTTCTCTTCGTTACTCGATAAGGGTGATCTTCGGGGAGAAGACGTCGATGACACATATAAACATTCTTCCCACAATGTTTTAAACGGTCCGAACAAGTGTCTTCCTCGCATATGGGACATGCAAATGTTCCTTTAACCGTGTAACCGGACAAGTTCCCATACGCAGGGAAGTCATTGACGGTACAGAACAACAAAGCCTTGAGCGTGAAATTCTCTCTTGCATAAGCATCATATACCACGGTCCCCTCATTCCACAATAGCTTCAGATCGTCGATCAGAGGGGCAAGGTACACATCAATGCTATTACCTGGCTGCTTGGGACCAGATATCAGGAGCGATAACATGATGTACTTTCGTTTCATACACAACCATGAGGGCAAATTGTAGATCACTAGCAGAACAGGCCATGTACTGTGTTGACTACTCAATGTGCCGTACGGGTTCATTCCATCAGTACATAACCCAAGCCTCAGATTCCTATCTTCATGTCCGAAATGTTCTTTGAACCGTCTATTGATGTTTCTCCACTGAGGCCCATCTGCTGGATGTCTTAGTTTCTCATCACTCTTTCTACCCTCCGCATGCCATCGTAAGTTCTTTGCATCTTTCGGATTCGCAAACAACCGTTTGAATCTGGGTATAATCGGCAAATACCAAACAAGTTTTGCTGGAGGGCTTTTTTTCTGAACGGAGGAGTACTCACCATCTTTATGCTTATACCGGGACAACGAACATTTCGGGCAATTGTCCAGATGTTCGTATTCACCCCTGTACAACACACAGTTGTTTGGACACGCGTGAATTTTTTTGTACTCTACTCCCATTGGACACACCCATTTCTTTGCCTCATACGTGGTCGTAGGGAGACCGTTCTCATCCGGTAGCATATCATGAATCAGCTCGAGGAATGCCGTGAAACCTTTGTCACTCAATCCATATCTTCCCTTCAGGTTGAACAAATTCAATATAGCTGTCAATTTCGTGTACTTAGTGCAAGTAGGATACAACGCCGTTTTGGATGCGTCCAACAACCTTTGATACTCATCCGGCCGGTCGACAAAGTTATCCTCAACGTTACCAAGCATCTCGTCAATTTGTTCATCATGATAAGTCGACTCACTGTCAACATTGACTCCGGAAGCGCTTGGGAGTTCTGACTCGTTAGTAGTATCGAATGTCTGCTCGGTTCTTGAGTTACACCGATCGTGACTGTAGGAAGATGAAGCATTATCTTCAACACGTTCTCCATGAAAAATCCATTTTGTATAATGTGGCATGAAACCACGGGTCTTCACATGGAGTTGTACGAGGTTGATGCTTGAATAATGTCTAACCACACCACAATCAACACAAGGACATGGAATTTTCTCCGCCTTTGTCCTGTCCTTGTGTTGCACTGCAGCTTTGCAAAACTCTTTCAGCATTTTGTCAAAATGTTCGCCTCTATCACCATACATCCAGTCACGCTCCATACTACATGTGCAACAGATCACAGGTGTGAGTTAGATCCTTTGTAGAATATGGCCTGTATTAAGTTGCACATGTTTATTTCCTAATGGAGCATGACTGGGATGATTGTCAATTAGTCTAGCCTAACTCTAAGGTTGCAAACACAAAATAAACTACCATTTTAAATTTAAGAAATTGTTGCACTTCTAAAACAGAACCGGTGTTTAAAACAATATTACGAATACTTTTTCTACAAAAAATTTGGCATGACCTTTGCATAATTGTACACATCCCGTGCTTATTATTCAGCACTCACCAAAGTCATCACAACCACAAACATTCCAACAATGGCAGCAACCAACAATTAAAATAAATCAATTCTTTACTAGCTAACTGAAAACCAATTGCAAATTCAGATCATCAAATCAACGCTTTCAATTCTCCACTGTATAAGTTCAAACCGGTTTAGATTAACAAAGAATCGAGAGTTAGAATACGTACTTGTTTTTTAAGGATTTATGGACAGGGGAGACTGGTGCCTGAGAGGTAGGCTTCTGTGCGAGAGATGCAGCAATACCACTTCTGATATGTCTCTGCAAGGGAGCAACAAAAAATAAATTAAAAAAGAAATGCATCAACAAATAGGGAATGAAGCTAAATTATGTACTAGCACTTATATTTAAATACATAATTGCATTTATTAAACAAAAAATAAGGTTTAGTTACTTACTTGTGCACAGAGGAGGAAAGAGGAACAGTAATGGAAGAAGGCGGGAAACAAGAGAGGTGATTCACGGACTGAATAGTGACCTGATAAAAAAATTAGATATTGTTAGACATATACACATACATCAAACAATATTAATTACGAAGAGATTTAAAAAAAAACGGCATGACTTTTGCATAATTTTACCTATCCCATGCTTATTATTAAGCATTCACCAACCATTCATCAACACAAATTTCCATCACAAATCAAACTAATACCAACTTTATCAAACCAAATTTTAATAATTTGTGGAAATCAAATACAAAGTAAAAAAAGACACAACTATGCCTATTATTAAGCATTCACCAATTATTCAACAACACAAATTTCACATCATAAACCAAACTAATATATACCAATTCATTCATCAAACGAAATTCCAATAATTTGTGGAAATCAAATACAAAGTACAAAAGAGAAAAATGATAAGTTAGATTATATTACCGGTTCGAAAATGAATTGCTCTCCGCTCCGCTTTCAATCTACCATCAAATGGTAAAGAAGCTCCTTAAGTATTTATCTGTAGAGACACAAAAGAGAAAAATGATAAGTTAGATTATATTACAGTGAGTGAAGAGAATGAAGAGTTAAATTAAAAAAAAATACCGGTTCATAAATGAATTGTTTTCAGCCCCTCTTCTCAATCGGGCGTGCGAGACTTGTGTAGCAACACCAATCTCTACAGAGGCAACGCATAAAGATTGAACAACATTCAGATCAATTAGAATAATTTTATATTAAACTTAACGACTATACA
>JAIOTZ010001983.1:0-25670 GCA_023374045.1 Limonium bicolor
ATACCATATGCTACACTACTATCTTCTCCGGTATAAGCTTCTAGCCAAATCCTTATTCTCAGTCTAAGGAAAAATCCTTCCCAACAGCTAATTAGAAATCTTTCTAAAGCATCCAACTCCAAGTTCCAATTTATTTTCATTACTTCTATCCTATGTGTGATTCTTGTGACCACTTGAGGGGAGCTTCGAGAATCATTCGACCCTGATGTGATCAGCATCAGTGTTGAACTATCTTTCCACCCCAATTTGTGTTCGGTTCCCCTTGATCTGATCAGGATCAAGTTCGACTTCCCACATCAGTTTCAAACAAGCAATTAATTCAATTATTTTCATGTTTTATCTTTTTACTCTTCCTAGTCATTCATACATCTCCAAAGGATGGATTCAATCCATCAATCATCCTCACTCTACTTCCCAAATGCTTTACTCCACGGTTTAATCCTAATGCTCATTTCATCAACCTTCACTACTTCCATCCATTACTCACCATCATCTCCTATATTCTAACTAAGGAATACTACATTTATAAGATTTAGTTGTCTTCAATTGTTTCAAATATTTTACTTACGATTCCACTACTCATAAACTTCATTCATCTACTATCCTCATTCATTTCGTACTACTTCTTTCAAAGGTTACAATACTGTGGAGCTCCGTCCACTACTCATTCCTTTCTTTTACTAAATCTCTTTACAGGGTGAGATAAGGAACCGAGGGTAACGTGAGATGGTGAAAAAGATGGTATACTCCTCATATGGTATTTGCATGTCTATGCCTAATTACCATAATTACAGTGTGAATGAGTACTTATGTTTTTTAACATAGTATCAATCATCAATTTGGTTCTCATTTGTGCTATGCACATTATGGTTTATGTGTTTTATTCACAAAACTTACATTAAGCGTTTTTCGCTCTACCCCCCTTAAAAGGGATTACGCCCACGTAATCACCATATGTTATTATTAAACATTGGTTTAATCAGTTTGGGCAAACTGAAGCGTTTAGCTTCACTACATATGCTATGTACTATGCTCTGGTCAAAGGGTCTTAACCATACCAATGGTTTAGTCTTTGCACCAAGAGTTCCTATATGAGTTTATTTAACTCATATTTAATTCGATTCTAGCCTAATCGGCTTCAAGACATTAATAGCCATTGTATTATGCTCACTAGGTATATTGTCTCCTAGCTAGGGCCCACTAGCTTCTGCTGCGCGACCCTGATAACTTGGGTTACTTACCCTTCTGTTATCCTTAATGTGCTATACATCACCTTCTTATCCTCTATTATGGGAATAAGGTTTACTAACAACTGCGGTATTCTTTTACCGTGTTTGAACTCAACGAGTTTAGATTTATAACCAGCTCTCTGGTAATCTGCTGCATGTATTCGTGCTTCTACGATTATTCGTTAAGTTCCTCCGACTTATTGTCGGCGAGGTTAAGTCACTACTTAGTTGTAGTGCTTCCTCTGTTGTCACTAGCTTTTAAATCATACCAGTTCTTCTGGTTCAGTACAAGTGTTCTTTACTTGTATGACCTTGCATTTCTATGCGTCGGTCCTAGTGACTTTCCTTATCTCCTTCACCTTATTCCATTGGAATTCACATCTGTGATTGTAGTGTGTTTCACTCTTCGTGCTTCTTTGGCCTTAGGCCGCACTTGTTGCTAAGCTTGCTTGGCTTGCCATGTTGTTGGTGAAAGAAGGATTTACTACGGTTTACATTCTCCATATCCCTAGCCATCCCATTAGATCATTAGCTGCACAAGTGCAATACCAAAACACTCAGTCATACAGAGTGCAGAGGCGTAAACGCTTGACAGTAAGTCACTTATGTGATAGGAAAGAATATTTCTGTGTGTCATCTCATACTTATACTCCGTGTTATTGCTTAACTACTCCCTCATAGCGGTCGCCTGTTGCGCACCGTATTCTTACTCATTGTACAACATTGCTTTTACTGTTTCTGTTACTGTGGTAGTTCCTTTTTACTTAGTGACATTGTCCTTGGCACCATTTCCTTATGGTGTAAATACACTAGGAGTTCCCTGTGTTTGTGTGTATGACGGTTGTCGTAGCATACGGCAATCTTATTATCTTCCCAATGTGGAGATGTCTTATTCCACTTAGGTTTTATGTGTAGGTTAACTTACCTCACATTCTATCATCATTTGTGATACAATTTACCAAGTATCTTGGTTGACCAAGGATGAGATAACTCATCGGGTCATAAGCTCTCTTGAGCGTTAGTCATTCATGGTGTTCAATGTGTGTTCACATTAATTGCTTTGATAATTATTGCCTTTCAGTGCTGAGCATTGGTTTAGGCTCTGGCTGTGTAGTTTTGCTTGTATGTATATTACCAGGACATCCCATGAAACTTCAAGGGTTTTCTGGTCCCGTTCTCCAATTGGAGGGTATTCTATCACTGACAAGTGAAGGTTCTTGTTGAGGGTTTGTCTCCACTCATAGGTCTAATGACAAGGTTTGCTATGTTGGTGTTTACACAATGGTTCACCACATGCTTGAGTACATATGGAGTATGCTTACTCCTTTAAGTCGTAATGGTTTGGAAATCTGATTTCCTTATTCCATCACCCCTTGGCAATATCTATTGCGTGGTTTATTGTTATAGTAAGTGGAAGCCTTTTCTAAGGGTTCACATCATCACCGCATTTGTGATCTTCGGTTGACGAGGGGTACCTTCCCTTGGGTTTCTCGTAGTGTCCAAGTGTGGACTAGGCCAATGTTGGCATTATCATGATTCTCATGCCTCTGTGCTACCATTGCTACAGAAGGCATGGCGGTAATTAAGAACTCCGTCAACTGTATACTAGGCTGATGCTCTAGTGACAGTGACATTGGGTTGGCCATTACTCCAAGCCACTCAGAATGTTGGGTTTGAATTTATGGTCCAGTTGTTGATTTCTTGTCGTATGAGGCAATATTTCTTGCAAGTCTTGTTAGTGGTGGTGCGGGTTTTGCAACCGTTTAAGGTTACACCACGCATCAGGTTTATGGCCTTAGAGCCATATTGCTGCCAGCTATGCTTTTGCAAGCTGCTTATACATGTTTCCACTCCATGTATACTGTCGTGGGTTGGAGGTATTATTGGGCTCCATGGTAAGTCGTGGCATCACGCTTCCGTTCATAGGAGACCTTCTTAGGCAAATGGTGTTAATAAGTGTCTCTCAGTATCTTAGGGCATTTCCTGTTAAGTGAAATCCCTTCGGGTCCTAACCGAGTGTTCGTTCTAACTTTCGTGCTTTTATCATGTCGCTGTTGTTCGACTGTTGCAATGCAGACACCCTTCAAGGATTGCTCCTGAGTGCTGTTGAAGCATGCCGTTACATCCGGCTAATGTTGATGACATGTTGTCCACTGTACCTTCTTGTGGTGTTGTACTTGAGTTTTCCCCTTTTGGGTCATGACGTCTCCCGTCCTTGGGTAGACTGTTTATGCTTGTTCCTAGTGTTTAAGACTAGGTTTGGTATTCCCTTCAATGATGGAGTATACTTGTGGTAATCTTGGGGTTGCTCTTGGGAATTCTGTCCCGTTTGT
This sequence comes from Limonium bicolor, assembly GCA_023374045.1. Classification (NCBI taxonomy): domain Eukaryota; kingdom Viridiplantae; phylum Streptophyta; class Magnoliopsida; order Caryophyllales; family Plumbaginaceae; genus Limonium; species Limonium bicolor. Next base: position 3,563 of record JAIOTZ010001983.1, read on the forward strand.
TGAGCATCGTGGTGTTCACGTTAGGCGATTGCCTTACTGTGTTTAGGCTGGGTATACTTCCAGCTGTCATGTATTTTTGATGTTGAGACATATCCAATGTCTATACTTACTAGCATGTGCTCTTGCACTTCCTAATTCTTATTCCTCATCTTCAGATGGATTCTCTGAGTTCCTTGATACTTGATCGTCTGAGGTGTCCAGCTGTCTGATTGAACTCACTGATGGTCCGTAGAACGGAGTTGACTACTTCCCGTGTGTCGACACTACATGTATACATACGTGGGGTACCATGTTGATACGTTACCACTTACCCAACTATATGTCGGGCCCGCAAGCTCCTTCGGAGTGCGGTTGTCCCACATCCCGTAACGGGTATACTCGTAGTGTTCGTCACACGCCTAGGTGAAGTATTCTGTTGCCAACTCCTCTTGTATCATCCTATGATACTCACCATAATGCTGTTGGTCTGGTTTTAAAATCCAAGGTTTTTAAAAGAGGTTGTGGTTTTGAAAGAAAATTTTGGGTTTTAAAACAATGGTTCGGTGTTAAAAGAAATCTCTCATGGCATAGCCATGTGAGGTCTTGACCAAGTCTAGCTCTCGCTGACTGGTATGTTCTAAATACAGTGGTCGGCCGTTAGCCTTCCAAGGTTCCATACGTCTGGTTGTTAGGATGTGTGATCCTGTGGTTGTTTCGTTACAGTCACCGTACATTACTATGTACTTGTGACGTGTTAGTGTTCCTTTACATATCTCTGTCTTTACTGCACTTGCCTTGGCAAGTGCGTGGTATCGGTGGTTTTTGGATAATCCTATGCCAATCTCGGTATGGTTTCCATTTGTGTTTGTTAGTCTCGTTGACGCTTCCCTCGATCTTATTGATCTATAATTGGTATACTCGCTCCTTTAGGTAGCTTCTTGGTGGTCTAGACATGGCTGTCGTAGATCTGGGTACTCCTCCACTCCTTGGAGGTTCCCGTTCTATTTGGTTTAGTGTCGCTCCTTGTGGCTCGTTCCCACACATTTGTGGTGGTTACTGAGCCTTCCTTGTTTAGGCACTACGCTTGTAGTCCTATTGGTTTATATCTCATGGTTGTTCTTGTAGTTGTCTGAGCTATATTGGCCAGGTGTTGCAACCTTGATGGCATCGTAGTTTTGGAGTTAACCGCTTCCGACTATGTCCTTAGTCGGCTAGCATACCGTTGGTGGTATTATTCAAGTATTACTATCCCGTAGACTTGTGTCTCGGGTTCCGTTACTGCTCCCTTTTTCATTCCGTTGCACGGTTAGTGCTTCTGTCCTGCTGTTGGTTGACTAGCTAGGTTTCGCGACTGCTAAGCAGGTCGCCCCATGCTGTTGCAAGTTATAGCCTCCTCGTGGTTGGAGTGCTCATTCTACCGCTATTACGTGCGGGTTGTGGTTCAACCGGGAACTATCTCCGGGACTTCCAGTTCTTGGAATCTACCATGTCGGTTCTTGTTTACTGTGATTGCTTCACCACTGCCAGATCGGGTTTCCCCGAGTATGAGAAGACTTTTCTTCTCTCTGGCGTCCTTTCCCAAGTTACAGTGGGGTTTGCGGCGGGCGGGACTGGTATTGTAGGTATCCGGTACTCACCGGGAGTTCCTAACTAGCATCTCTCTAATGCTATCACTCAGCCCTAGCCCTAAGCTTCTAATTCCTAACTCGGTATTTCCTAAACTCGGTATTTCCAGTCATCAGAGCGATACTTCGCTCTGATACCACTTTTTGTAACACCCCTACCATTAATACATGCTTACCGTCCAATCTCCTTACCATCAGATACACGCAGCGGATACTTACTTACATACATGGGTGATACAATGCCGTTAACCCCACGTGGCTAACAAGGCTACTACTACTGCTTACAGCATCGGTCTGATGGACCGGAATCCCGAGTACTACACACTATACATACTCCATTCCACAATACAACATCTCCATTCATACTACTTCATACCATACATTACAATATACTACCGAGTTTACTAGATCCTTATACATTATAATCTCTTCAAGTTCATACATACTCCGAAGAGTCTACTACCCGTTCCTCACAACTACTTACTTTAATACAAGGGTGTGCCTCCGGTCTCTTCCTTGACCATATTCGCTTCGGGTACCTGCACACTAAAAAATGTCCCCCGAAGGGGTCAGCTTTCGCCGAGCATGATAACCGCATACCCCGCGTACTAGTGAGGGTACGCCGACCACTTGGTCGAATACATGCGGTTCGTTTTCATACAAACATACATGCATACATGCTCTTATACACGATACAATACTACTCACAACACGTACATACATACAATTCATTCATACAAGGGATACAATAAACCAACCAATACATACTTACCTCTTCCGAATTACACATACACATCTCATGCACACATACAATATTGTTAGCTTCATTGGTCCACCCGGGTTAATCGGGTGGAGATTACTCTTTTACTCGTTACTTCATACATACGCATACATACTCATACATACTTACGGATCCATACTTACTTACTCTTACTCTTACTCAAGTTAAGTCGTCGGGACCTCCGGCCCTGGGGACTACACCGTCCCACCTCCGGGATTTACTTGACTCACCAATCCGGGATGCTACCCATTTAAGGGATTTGGGCCGCGGACCAGTTTAAGAGTCAGGAATTGCAGCCAACCTCTTGTGACTCCGCATCCTCACGCGTGGCCGAAGCTATATCGGACTTGTACTCATTCCAATTTACTCACTTAAGTTAGGAGTTAGATAGTTAGGAATTAGCACAAGTCAACATCCAAGCCACAATAATACAATACACATATACACATACATACGAGGTACAATACATTACACAAGTACAATACGAGGTTCGAATACCATTCATCATCATTCATATATTTCATGAATTATACAAACTAGTGCTCAAGACAATAAATCAAGCACAACATAAGTCAAGCACAGGTAAGTGCAATATAGTCCGATTCATGCATTTATCTTATTTAGGTGGTCAAATAAGCACACAAATCGGGGTAACCAGATTAGGATACAGGGCATGAAGAAATCATACCTTTCACCGTTGTACTTGTATCCCAACGTTCCTCCGGTATTCACAATTCAAATCCTATGTATACATACAACCGAATAATTAATCTAACTATCATTAACTTAATTCGGTTACCCTTACGCTTCCTAACTCATACTTACTAGGTCTTCACATTCTATACTTACATTTTATTTACTTACTTTTAATTACTTAACAATGGTTTACTTACACATATATGCACGTATGTATAGGTGGGTATACATATACATACATACATATACTAACCATAGTCTTATAGTTTTTTTTTTGTAAGTTTTGACCCGACCGAACTTGCGACCGACCTTGCAAGTTCGGTCCGAGTCAGTAGGTTACATCGGGTGAAAATTCCAGGGCCGACCGACCTTGCAAGTCCGGTCCCAAGGTCGGTCCATTCCAGTAAGTTACTTAACGGAAAAATTTTAGCCCGACCGACCTTGCAAGTCCGGTCGCAAGGTCGGTCCATTCCAGTAGCTTGCTCGACGGAAATTTTTCTGGCCGACCGAACTTGCATGTCCGGTCGCAAGTCCGGTCGATTCCAGTAGGTTACAGACGGGAGAATTTTTCTGGTCCGACCGAACTTGCAAGTCCGGTCGCAAGTCCGGTCGATTCCAGAAGCTTTCCCGTCTTTGTAAATCTGGGCTCGACCGAACTTGCAAGTCCGGTCGCAAGTTCGGTCCGGCCCAGTATTTGCATTTTTACTTCTGTTTTCAGTCCCATACTTTACCCATTGTTTCTCCAATCTTCTTACATGTAATCTCACATGTTTAAACACTACCTAGGCCCTTCAAATTGCCTTAGTTCATCCACTTTACATACTTACTAATTCTTACTTGTACAATTTCATTTCCATTCTTTACTTACTCCTCATTCTTATTCTCGCTTGTGTATACTCCTAATGACTCTTAATTATGATTAATTAAGTCTTATGCAACTTATACAATTATACCCAAACAATGCCTTAACTTATAACCCATTAAAATTTCTCTCGGGTGAATTATGGTGTTGGTCCGGGACCTTGTCCAGGTCCTAAGTCCCGGACCAACACAGATCAGAACTCTCGAATGGTTTTTAGTTATGGTCCGGGACCTTGTACATGGGGTAAGTCCCGGACCAGGCGTTTTGGGAAACTCTCGGATTGATTTTGGATAGTGGTCCGGGACCTTATACCAGAGGTAAGTCCCGGACCGCTAATGAATTTGTAACTCTCGGGCTACTTTGGATGGTTGGTCCGGGACTTAACACAAGGCCTAAGTCCCGGACCAGTAGTGGTCTGCTACGAATTGCATTTTTCTTCTTGCTCTGTTTCGTCTCTTCTTCTTCTAATCACTTCCTAATGGTTTCTAATCTTAATATTACATGTTTAACTACTTATCCAAGCATCTAAACTCACCCACATCCATCTCTAACCTCATTACACAATCTTACTGATAAGTTATACTCCTCTGTAATTTTTCTTTCTTCTGTTGCAGTTCCATGAACTGCTGCTGCCGATTCTGTTTCATTTCTTTTCCTTCTTTCTCAAATGCCAACAGCTCCTAAGTGACTTAGTTTCTTCCCTAAATTTTGCCATAGCTTCCCCTATAACTTTGCATTATCCTCACACTAGTTATTCACACATCAATCAGTTTCAACCTGCATCAGTTTATACATATGCATTTGACAGTTTACATGTATATATGCATCAGTTCACTCACGTTCACAGCAGCAGCTCACTCCTTTATGTTTTGACAGATTTCAACTTGTCTACACAACTAATGTTATCAATACCATTATGCTCATCTGTTTATACGGTTACAGTAGTTTACATTTGTTAAACAGTATACTTATACATACCACACACGCATTGCTCAAGACTGAACAGAGGTAAATCTTTACCTTGTTCTTGCTTCTGTTTTGTTTTTCTTCCTTCCCTCCTTCTTACTCTCCTCTTCTTCCTTGTTTGTTTTCTTTATTCCTTGTCTTAGTTAACAGGACAACCGGGTTCAAGCCCTCATTGAAACGCCCACAGCTGAACATGGAACAAGGTGTTCACGTGGGTTTTGGTTTTTCATGAGGAGAAATAAAACAGTGAAAACAAGGAAGAGTTTAGTCCCTTTGCTTTACCTTAGAAAATGTATAGAATGAGATGGAGCTTCAGCTGGTGCAGTCCAAGCTTCAGCCGTTAACACCCACAAAAATGAAATTGCTTGTTTTGAGTTTTTGGAAGGTGGAGATTACTCTCCTTAATGAGGAGATTCCAACGGTGTGTTTTTTGTAAAGTTTGGTGGTGGTTTGGTCTCTCAAAAATGGAGGAAGAAGTGCTGTGTTTTGGTGTTTCAAATCGCCATGGCGGCTGCTTGGAGGAGAAGAAAATCAGAGGGTATGGGCTAGGTCTGTACGCGAGAGGGTGATGGGTAAGGGAGAGAATAGTTATTACTTTTGTCTTTTTAATTTGTTTGTCTTTTGTACATAAGAGAGTGTGAGAGCAATCCGGCCCATACAGCACACACCCATACACTTATATTTTTATTTTAGAAGTGGACACACTAACTTATTGTATTTACACTTTTACCCCACAACTTCACGTTTTTGACAGTTTTACTAATCGGTACCCGTTTTTCGGAATTTTCTCGTTTAATTAATTTTATTAGTTCTAGACCTTCATTAATACTTATTAATGACTATTCAATTACTTATAATTATTACGGGTCTATTTAACCCGTTTAAATCACGTTTTCTCGGTTTCCTCGAGTAACGTGCTTTAATGTTCGTTAGCGTTTCTAATCCGTTTTAAGGATCCGTTTTCTTCGGTAGTTGTTCCCATATATTATTTAGGCCTTGTTAAGCCTTAGGAATCCACATAATACTCTAACCGAGGTCTCGTACCTCCTATGGTTATTTAACACTTATTTAGCGTTTTTCGCTTTTTAAGCATTTCTTCATTTCTTTTGGATTTATTTTTCCTTACAAATATTACGTAAGCATTATTAGGCTCTTAAATACGGATTAAAATAATCTTAATCACTATATTTAAGTTCGGGGTATTTCATATATTGCTATGGGAGCATTGTTGTGTGTATTTGCAGGTTGAAAGCTTTTATATGTGGGAAATTCAGTATTTAAGTTTAAGTCATTTAAGGGCCTAAGAGCCATGTTATTTAAGAGCCTTAGTGCTATGCAATTTAAGATTATTGCACTATATTGAGTTTGTTATAAATGGGTTGATTTGGGTGAGAAATATGATGAGAAAAGATTTGATGTGTGTGAGATGATAGAATGAGAAAAACCATGCATATGGGCATGATAATGTACTAGAGGAGCTATGGCAAAATTTGAGTAGAAAATGAAGTGTTTATGTGGTTGTTGTTTATTAATATGACCTAGGATTTACTATGAGTCATTAAAAGGAATTTGAGTGGAAATGAGTTAACAAAAGTGTTCTTGAGGTTTAGGAAGTCCTAGTGTTTATTAGGAAGAGTTTGAGGTTCAATGGGTGGATTAAACACACCATAGTTGAGATATAAGATATGTATTGGATGGAGCAAATTTTGTATGAGAATGTTGTAAAAATGTTTTGAGAGGTTTAGGTGTGAACTAGTGAGTATAACCTTGATGGTAATGAGAGGACTTGGATGTTGGAGACGAAAGTGTTTAAGAGGAACCTAGAGTGGTCAAGATGAAGGAGAAAAGATGTAAGTGTTAAGAGAATGATTAGTAATGCATGTATATAAGTTCAAGTTGGGAATGTTGAGGAGAAAGTGTAAATGGGAAGGAAATTATGCATGGAGATGCAATGTGACTTTGGGAACCTTGAGAAGTTTGAGTAAAGGAAATGGGTATGCATAAAGATGCTTGAGGAGTAGTTAAGATGGTTGTGAAGAAACATTTTGGTTATTTGAAGTCTTAGGCAAAATCACAAGTTGGAAGTGTAAGGAATCAAGTGTTAAGTGTAAGAATTTAGTAAGAATTTGAGTAAATGTTTAAGGAGATTGTTGGATGGTATAAGAGGATTTTGAGGTGCTAAAATGATGTTAAAACATGTGGGGAAACATGTGGAATGATTAGGAAAAGATTGGGGTGAATTTGGTGTTCAAAATGAGAAGAAAAACACTTTGAAAAATAGGTTCTGCTGTGGACCGCCCCTAGGGACGGCCCCTGTGAGGAGGTCTAGTGAAATATTGCAGCGTATGTGGTTTCTGTTGTGGACCGCCCCTAGGACCTCCCAGAGGGGTGGTCCAGTGCAGAGAAAGAAAAAAAATTCTTAAGGCTTCTAATGATGGGGGATTGGATGGTAATGGTCTTAGATGATGTTTAGGCCTTGTTTGGTGACATGTAAAGGCCTTAAAAAGTGTAAACAAGTGTTAGGTTGGATGTGAGAATTGTGAACTTTATATCACAAGAGTAATTGTAATGGGCGCATTAGTCGTTAAACGATTATATTACCCCGATGTATATGGAAGCAATTGTAATGTTACCATTTGTTCGAGGAACATAAGAGGACATAATAGGGTGGACCTTGGTGACAGGTATGGTTTTCTTGTAGCCTGCTTGCTAACAAGGTGTCCCTCGGCTTGTGTGCTATCTGTTTAATTGCTATGACTAAACCAAGATAAAGCATGCAACTGGACTATTTATCTTCTTGTGTGTTTACATTGTACTAACACAATTGGCTTTGAGATTAGTTACCAACATTACTTAGTAACATTGGATGAGATAAGAAATTCACTCCCAAATTTGTTGGTTGGTTAATACCCGAGAAAGGTTTAACTAACACTTCGCCTTTAAGATTTTCTACTAACTGGAACTTGGGGGAGTGAGGAATCCGGGACTGACTCCGGTCATGCATGTTAAGGAAAGGGGGTTGGTATCTGAATCAGGTCCGACTTCCGCTTGAGGACTTGTCTTCGGACTGGTTGCCTAGGGTCGAATGTCGGCTCAGCTACCGTGGATTTTAGTCCAAGGTAGGAGGCAGATTAAGATGGTGCGGTAGGATCACCTAAATCCTAAATTTTAAGAAAAGTTGTTTATTCAACCAATGGAGTTAATAGCTCATTGGCTAGGGTTGCTTTTGACCCGACAAAAATAAACATTGAGATAAGATACAACCATTTCTATTTAAAGAACGGTTTGTATATTGAGATTGAGATAAGGGTTAAGGTTGAGGTAACATGAGATTGGACTAAGATTAAGAGGAACCATAACTTAAGGAGTTAACTGATTAACTCTCTTATTAAGGGAACGCCTTCGAGCTGTTCATTGTGTTTGAACTATGAATGTTCATATGCGGATCGTTGTTATTGCACTTTTATTTATGTTGTGTTGCTAATCAATCTCCATGCTATCAACAATTAGTCGTCGTAGCCCCGTTAGCTTGGGGGCTATAAGAGAATCGTACCAGCAAAGGTGCTGACCCCCTCGGGGGCTGTTGTTTACATTTTACAGGTAAGCGCCCAATGAAGACTCATCATGAGAGTAGGGGTGGTTAGCCTTAGTACGGGTTTTATATTTTGAGTACGGGATGCGTCTGTGCACCCGTCTGTTGATGTTTAGACTCGTGGAGAGTTATGTCGGTTGTGGAGATACTGTAAACTCGGTTGTTGAATATTTTGGTTAGCCGGTTGTAAGTATATAAGTTCGGTTATTTCTGTTAATCAGACCGTAGCAAGGTCCTGGTGTATGTTAGATTCCACTGCGATGTCATATTTGTGTTGTTAAGTTTGTGATAACCACGACTGGCTTAAGACGGGGTGTTACAAAAAGTGGTATCAGAGCGTAGTTACTCTTTGATGACAGGAATTACCGAACTTAGGAAGGTACCGAGTTATAGTTTGAGTTATGAGTTAAGGGTTGAGAGATAGAGCGAGAGGTAAGTTAGTTAGGACTTCCCGGTGTTTACCGGATATCCATAGTACCTAAACCCGCCCTCCACTTCCCTAACTTTGAATACGGGGAACAAACGCCAGAGAGAAGAAAGCCTTCTCTTACTCGGGGAAACCCGATCTGGCAGTTAGTTAACATTAAACAATACGAGAAGCACGTCGTTACACAACAGTTTACGAAAACTTGAAGGTGTTAATTAGAGCGCAAAGACGAAACAGGCGCTGCCAACGGAATTCTACCAATAAGAGAACGGTAATTACTGGCAACATGGGTCGACATGCTATGCAGTCGAGTTACCCCGCCAGACCAATGTTAAGAAAAGCACTACGAGTGCAATGGAGAGGAAAAGATAAGCGACATGAGTACCAGACAGTGGTCCGAATGAGCATAGCAGTGGGGTAATACAAAGCATGAGAATTAAGACTACCGGAAAGTCCAGTTAGAAACGGGAACTCCAAACCCCATACAATGAGAAAGGTTACAAAACCTGACCGACATGGCGCAGGCGACGATGAAGACGCGTACAAACTGTATACCAGAATAGGACTACGATGTAGTGCCTAGAGGAGAATCAGTACTGAGTAACCCCGACAAAATGTGTGGAAACGGGAGCGAGGATTAAGAAATAAGTAAATAACAAGGGGTTCCCTCAGAGAGAGGAACGCCCTGATAAGTGATGGTACTGTCAAAACAACCAGGAAACTGCCGTAAGGTCAGTTATCCAAAACAAGAGGACATCTAAGGGGTCCCGAGGACTACCAATTACATGGAGATTAGGTGGAAGTGCCACTACCGACGTGCACAATACCGGTAGCCCATCTTGCATGGCGCACTTGCCGTAGCAAGTGCTACCACGGTTAAGTTATACGGAAAGCCATCATGGCAAGATAGTAGAATGCTACCGATGTAATACATATTAATACCGGATTGCAAATCCATAAGAACCAGAGAATAAGATGCTGGAAAGGCCTGACTGCCTGACCATGACGACCAGAGTCGACACACCAGTCAGCAGGGAGCTGAACTTGGACAGCGTAATAAATTACAATATAAATTTTCGCAACAGTAAAACCTACTACAATAACAATCGACGGTACGGTAAGAACACCAATCCCGAACCTCTATGAGAAGAACCTAAGAGACCACTCAATAATTCAAGCAAAACACTACGCCAGTAATAACCTACAACGAATGTATTACGAAATACAATGAAGACAGTCGATGGAACGACTTCCAACAAGAACGGGATAAGACTCCCAGATTGACCACTAAGAATATCAGTATTAAACATTCTTCATTGAAGGTGTTGGTAAACCCCGGAAACAGGGACAGAGGGAATAAACTTAAGCAGTAATCTACCAAGGATTAAAGACATACAACCCCGAAAGAGGAAAGCTCAAAGGACTACCCCCACAGAGCGGGCATAGTCGAGCCGAACAAACTAATGAACGACGGTTAGTATTGTTTGCCTAACTCATTAACACCCAAGTATGAATGATCATTGACGGGTGGTGTAGTCCACAAATGTTGAACGAAGCATTGAGATGGAAACGCATGATAACAAGGACAATTACTCAACTTAGACACCGTAAGGCAGCTTCCTAATACAAACCAACGTTAATCGCTAAAAGACTCATGTCTTTAAAAGCGGAAGTATTGCAAACACCAAGTAACCTCAGATCATCTGAATAAACTTCCATAGCAGGAAGCAGGATGCAGTAACTTACCATGAAACCCGGTACTACACTTAATATGTATCCTAACGGTTGAGTGAATCCAAAGAACCAGAAACTTATGAGGATAACCTGTAGATGAGTAAGAGTACAAGTAATGAACTGAGACATTAAGCACTAAGAGCCTACGTGCCAAGGATGTTAACCACATCAGAGCCCGAGGCGCAGTAAGTTGTTAGAGAGCTTATTTAAGCCATGAACGAACTACAATTCGTAGATATGAACGGTTACAAAACCTATAACTTAAATTGTGGAAGAATTGCCAGGAAAGGGCACCAATGAGAATATTGAGATAATGCTATGGACATGGGCGGAGAACAAACCATTCCTTTTAGGGTGGGATACCTCTCCTTGTTGTGAGATAGAGCTGATCAAACAGGCGGGCGGGCCGGGTTCAGGCCGGGCCGACATTGAATTTAAGGCCCGAACGGGCCTATATATGCCCAAGCCTGATTTTTATTTTTTCGGGCCGGGCCAGGCTAGGCCCGGCTTTATTTTAGTTGTTGCCATTGTCCGGCCCGCCTGGTCCGGTTTTATAATTTTTTAAAAATTATTATTAATTTTTTTGAAAAAAATATATAGATTATGTATAATATTAATAATAATATGTATATATATGTTGTATGTAATATTAATAGATATTATATAAAATTTAAATAAATAGTAAAAGGTATTATATAAAGTAAAAAAAAATACTTGATTTTCTAGCTATAGGCACAAGAGTTAAAGAGGAAAAAGTTAGAGTATTTTACCCTTACTTTTTGCATTGGGAATTGAAATAATTTAAAAAGTAGTGTTGTGAAATAAAAGATCAGGGATAGAATTGGAAAATAGATGACAAAAAAGACTACAACACGTTATATTTTGAAAATAGTGAAAGGACCCAAAAAATCATATATTGAGAACAAGAGGGAGTATAATACTATATTTATAAAACTATATAAGATAATAAAATGGGCCGGGCCGGGCTTAGTTGCAGGTCTAAAATTTTGCCGAAGCCCGGCCCAGTTTTTCATTCGGGCCTGATTTGTTGTCCAAGTCCGCCCGGAATATTTTTCGGACGGGTTTTTCGGGCTTTATTTTCGGGCCGGGCCGGATTGGACCACCGGGCCGGGTCAGTGTTGATCAGCTCTATTATGAGGCCATGAGTGGGAATAAACCCCTCAAAAAGGGCTTTCACTTATTAGAGATAGAATACTCTTTTATTAGAGAATGGAAACCGTGAACCTTGAAATTACCTTGGAACCTTTCAGTTATACATATAAGAAGGAATACTGCATAGACAAACCTTATATCCAGCGCCTAAGATTTAGGAATCAGTAATCATCAGAGATAAACATTGTGAGTGCACAATATGGCACGTCAAGTGACCAACGCTCAGGAGAGCTTGTGACTCAATGGATGAACTCTTCGGTAATTAGTTAAATCACTTGGTAAATAACATCGTAAAGGATGGAAGTATGTAGGAGAGATTAACCTACTTACGAACCCGAAATTGAAACAAACGTCTTCACATTAAGAGGTTACAATATTACGACACGGTGCGGCAACCGCCATACACCTGAAATTAGAGAACTCCCAGTGTGTTTACACCGGGAAGGGATTGAGTATAAGATAAGATGTTAGAATAAATGATTAAGTAGTTGCACCATCAATGGGCAACAGAGTAAAGGCCAACTACCACGGTAGCAGAGGTCGTGAGGACAATACCTATATATAAGTGGATTAAACCATGGTGCGCAGTAAAGCGACCATCATATATAAACCGTTAAGTATTAACACGGAGACTATTAGACCTATGGGCTAAGACCTACATAAGTAAGGAAATAAGGTGGTAGACGAACTGTGCATTAATGCTAGTAGTCTAGACCATGCGAGGTAAGATTTCACAGGAAGCACACTTTCCATTCCTTAAGGAACTGGAAGTGCGTTCCTAGTAGACCAATATGAGAAACAAGATGATAGGCTCGGTGGAAAGAGACCTCAGTTACTAAAGGATCAAGTCTGTACGGAATACAGAAAGGAGTTAGAGCACGCCATATCTAAGAATACGGTAGATGGATTTCCCTTGATTAAGTTCAAAAAGAACAATAAGTGTTATTATGGAACGATGAAAGAGGAGATTGACAACAGAATACTTCATAATTAGCAATAGCTAAACATGTGACGGACACTATGAGTTACTAAAACGAGATGTGGGACGACTGCACCCCACAGGGGCTTGCAGGCCCGACAGATTCATTTATGAGTTAGTCAGGTAAGTAAAAATGTACCAGTAAGGTACCCCATGCATGTAAACGAGTGGTGTAAGGAACACGGGAAGTAGTCAACTCCGTACCACGGTCGACGACGCAAAATCAGACAAGAGCAGCTACTACCACAAATAGTTGAAGAGAAGGAACTCAGTTGAACCAACGACACAAAGGAATCAGAGAACAAATAATTAAGAATTATGAAGTGCGAAGAGCATGGGTTATTAAGTGCAGACATAGGACATGTCTTAAGAAGTTAAAGATAAAACTATGAAGCGCAATAAGCACTAAACAGTAGTTTTAGATTAAGAATCATCCTCAGACCAAAGGTCAGTAGGAAAGAACGATTTAGACACAGGAGAGAACGCTAAGAGTATGAACATTAGATCTTCAGAGAGACTGGATAGACGAGTTACAACTCATTAAGGCCGTGTATAATTAAAGACAACACGCGTCCATTGAGAGACCTTTAGTACTAAGTTATAAGCATGCAGGAGAATGTACAATACTATAAAAGGATAAGAAAGGCAAACTAAGCCTAAGGTTATCTGAGTCATGCAGCGGAAGCTAGCAGACCGGTGCCTTAAAAATTTCATATACCTAATGAACGGGGAAAAGAACGATGTACCGCACATCTTCCAGTTGGATAAATATATGACTTATCAACCGAATGCTTTAGAACCTTCGAGGCTAAACCCGAGCACATTAGAGAGACTGGTATATACACCGATAAGAATCCTCGATACAGAGACTAAGCCATTAACATGGTTAAGACCCTCTGATCGAATCATAAGTGAGATAGATGATATGGAAGCTGGAATGCTTAGTGAGAATTAGACATCTTGAACCTATGTTCAAGGATGATATAATGTTGATTACATGGGCGTAATCCATTTTAAGGGGGGTAGAGCAAAAAACCGCTTAGCGTATGTTTATGTACTGAGTACGTAAACTATGGTGTGCATAGGACAAAAGAATTTGAGAATTTGTTTTACATATACATATGTATATATTCTGAGATTAATTATGGTTATTGCGCACAGAAGATGCGAATACCATACGTATTAAGTACCTATCTTGTTAACTCCGGTGTGAGAACAAGTTAAGAGAATTAGTGAAGAGGATTAAGGAGACTTAAGGAATATATGAGATATGAGTCGGTATGAAACTACATGTGGGATAAGAATAAGATAACACTATGAGATATTATTCGATATGAGTATGAGGTAGGAAATAGTAATGCTATGAGGTATAAGATGGCGAGAATTGGTATGAAACTGATATAGAACTTAGTAGGAGTTAAAGTCCTGAGGCAATTACTAAGAGATGAATTGAGAATGTTTGATGGACTGAGTCCACACCTTGGAGATGTATTGATTACGACTAGAAAGACTAAAAAGATAGAAAAACGGAAATGAATGAATTATTTGATATTTGAAAATGACATGGGTGAAATACCCCTAAATTAATTTAAATTAATTTAGGGGATTTCTTTTATTAAACCATAAATAATACTATTAATATTAAATTATGGTATGGAATTATGAATATTAATTATTATATGGAATTGTGAAATTTATTTAGGGGTTCTCCTATTTAACCCTAATTATATACATTATTATATAGTATTATGAATTTAATAATAAGATTTATAAGTCAATAAATCTTGGGAAAATTTCTAAACACTCCAAGTATATTATAAAGATTTTAGAAATAATTTGTACATTAATTTAAACATAAAAGTCAAATAAAATTATAGAAACCTTAAGCTTATTAAGCCTTTCTAGGTTGACTTTTTGAGAATGGTCAAACCAGCCATGAAACTATATCAATAAAAGGTTATGAAAACCAAGAAGATTGATAAAAAGAACGTTAAAACGGATCATCCTAGCCAAAGTTATGTAGATTGAAGTTTAGAGCCAAAATTTTAGAAATGCTGACGTGTCAGTCAGCCAGGCATTACCACTGAACAGTCCCAGTTTTCGACCGTTTTTGCATGTCAGGGTCGATTTTCAAACGCCTATATCTCCTTCTCTACTCCACCATTTGGTATGCCGTCTGTTTCATTCTTCTCCTTATCTCCTCTTTCCAACCATTACTCACACATCATCTAACTCCTTCTACAATGACCGGAAAATTGATCCAAAGTTGCCTCCTCGCGATTGCGTAACCCAGAATTCCAGTTTTTCCTGAAATCGGTAAACTTCGTCTCGTCATAACTTCTTCGTTTCTCATCCAAATTTCGTGTTCTTTAGCTTGTTTTGAAGATCTCAAATCCCTCTACAACTTTCATGTTAATGACCAAGGCTGATTCGCAACCAATAGGGAGCGAGTCGTCTAAAGTTACCTACTCGATCACGTCGGTTTTTGCCCAGAATATTTCCAGAAACGACATGGTAAACTCCGATCTTTGTGGATCTATAACTTTCTCCCTAGTTATTCGTTTTCCATGATTCTTCCACCAATGTTTAGAGTTACATGTCTTCTTTAAAATGACGTAGGTTTTATGGATTGAATCCATCTCAGTTATCCCGAGTTGATCCGCGAAGTTGCCTACCTGAACAACACATAAAATACTAGTTTTCCAGAAAAACGAGTTCGAATTGCCTTGCCGGCGCATCTCCGGTACGATTCCGACCAAATTATACCTATAATGCTACTCTGTTTTGCATTCCCGTTCATAACCCTCTATCAATTTACCCAATTACGCAACAAATTGAGAGAATTTGGCAAATCGAATTCGAAACCGGAAAAGAAAACCTAACTTCGAAACAGAAATCGAAACCCGATGAATACTGCATTATAATTGGGGAAATTGGTATCATTAGAACCGAAATTTGATTTCGAAACCATAGAAACAAGAATCACTCGATTTCGTTCTGTAGATTGTGAGATAATTACGATTTAGTACTCGACTAGGTAGAGGAGGTTGCTGATGAACTTGGCTTTCAGCAGCCGTCCGATCGTAGCTATAGGAAACGGACGGCTGAGATTAGATCGTTTCAAATTAAGAGTATAAGTTTTTATTATGATTTCAGAAATAAACCCTAACTTGTTGAATTAATTTAAATACCTTCCCGAATGTATTTTGACTTGAAATTTTAACCATAGATTCCTTATTTAATCTAGTTTATTTTGATGTAAATTAATATGGTTTTGGAGTTGTTAAACGTAAGTTATGATTTTTGCAAGTTACGGGTTTTCTGGAATTATTTGGCTAAATTAAAAAGATATTTTTATGAAATAAAATTTTTATAATGTGTCTAAAATGTTATAGTTACTGTATATTAAATTTGGGGATTTTTGGGCAATGGTAAAAGGTTTTAAAAATTGTGTTTATGAGGTTTTCATAAGAATAACTTATAATATATGGTTTTTAATGTAACCAAAAAAATTAAAGTATGGTTTGTTAATAAACTTTTTAATCTGGGAAAAATATGGAACACTAAATTAACATTTTATAACAGTAAGTTTATAAATGTTTAGGTATTAGTTTTTAATAGAAGTGAAATTATTTACATATATGTATATATACATATTTAAGTGGAAACTTATATAAATCAAGGAATATAATTATTTTTACGTTTTATTTATTATATTATACGGGAGTTAATATTTTTAATTAAAACTAAGGAATATATATATATATATGTAAAAGAAATAACATAGTAACTTAGGTTAAATCAAGGAGCTAAATTAATCTACATTTATATTAATTATATAATATGGTAGTTAATATACTTAATTGAAATTAAGGAAAATACTTTATTTTATTAACCATATTTTGGATGTAGGTGTGTGTCAAAGTTAATATAAATAATTAAATACAATAAAACTACATAAATAATGTTTTGTACAAATCCTAGTATATATAAATATATACACAGTAAACATAGTAAAATTAAATACCTTATAGGAAATATAATACGAAGGAATTAATAAGTTAAACTAAACCTCTACATAATACTAATAGGAGAATATTATATGAGGTGGTATTAAATTATAGTTATGAAATTAAGCTTAAAGAGTTATCTTGGATTTCTAAGATTTATATAAACCATATTAAAATACATGTGTAATATTATTTGTCAAAGACCAGAATGTAAATCTATAATTTGGTTTGGTAATTAATAAGTTGGGACTTAGGAATATTTGTAATTAGATTTTACACAATAGAACTTACTATATAATTAATAAATAAATGTAATACTTTTACATCTAAATGTTCTTAATATATAAACAATAATAAAAAATAAAATACTTTTACATCTAAATGTGGGGTGGATTAGTAAGTCTAGATTTCATTTCTTAACATTTATGGTATTGAAATATAACTTAATGTTTTAGGATAAAATCATTAAAAGGATTATGGTATAAAACTATATTAAACTATGTTTTGGAAATTTATCTAAATAATAATCCTTAAGTTTCTTGGCGTTAGTTAAGCCATATAAAATACATTAATTACCAATGTTCGCAATGTGAGTTTATAAATAAGAGTTGTACATAATAGTTAAAGTCTTATAAAAAGGTTTGCAAATAGAAATTAGATACTTAAAATCTTTAAACCTTTAATTAGATGGAACTAAGTTACGTAAGGGATTATATTGATTTACCTTTTGAAACTGGAAATATTAACGTGTCATTGAATATAAGGTATGAGGATTTTTCAGAATAGATTATCTTATTAAGTAATTAACAATTTCACTTATGAATGGGGATTTAATCCTTAGATAAATTTTACCGTATGTTAAGATATAATGTTCATCCTAAAACATAATAAAGGAGATTAATTTATTAAGTTATTCCTTTGAAACCTTAGGTTTTGTAAACAATATGAAAATGTATTTAAGACATAAGTTTATTAAAATTTAGTATAAAAGGATTATACATAGTCTATAGCGGGAATGTGTGTAAAAATAAAACAGTTACGGAATTAAATAAGGATACGTAAAAGGTTATCTTAAAACACTTTATTATATAGTTAATGATAAAGCAAATAATATACTTTCTACTAAATGTAAGAGTTCGATAAGTCTAAGTTAATTATATATATAGTTATTTCAAGATTGGAAGTAATTTAAACATCTTATGACAAGATTGTTAGACGGTTGTAATAAAATGTCATTCTGAATTAAGGATATGATAATTGAGTTTAGTAGCTCAATTAAGTTATAATAAAATGCATCTATAACACTATGATTCCAATATACAGGATGTAGATCTTACTTAAGTTAAGGGGAAAACTTAATCAAAATGAGCTAGTAGATATTGATTAAATACATAATCGTTACATCGTGAAGTAATGGTATAGTATTCTAAGATAAACCCATTGTAAGTCATAGTGCGTTGTTTATCCTGAAGTAAGAATAAATGTATCGAACTTAATAATTATTATTGAGATTCTAAGATTAGATGAATAATATAAAATGCACTTATGATATAAGGGTCTCAAAACTCTTGAATGTGGGAATTATGGTTAAGTATGAGTAAAGTGGATAAGAGTGGAACAATTAACAAGTGTCAATAAAAATACATTCCCTGGTCTTACAACCTTGAGTTATATAACATTCTAAGATAAGTCAACGATTACACATAACATTTAAGTGAGGGCTTAAAAGACATTTGAGACTTAGGAAATAAGAGTGAGGAATTTGTTTAAGTTTAACTTAGGCTACAAGTTATTGATGATATACTACCTTTAATATTCCTCAGAGTGTGTTGAATGTTTGCACGAGTCTACTAGGACTGCTACAGCGCTAATCAGGTACGATTTCTCGTACTCAGATACTTTTGCTACGGGCTTTATGGAATGTTTTGGAAACGCTAAGATCTTGAATGATTTCAAAGGAAATGTTTGTGTGACTAACTCAGCTTGATGTGACTAACTGAGCCTTGGATGTACAACTCACATGATCATTGGTTCCTTTATCTGGTTATCTCATTAGATATTGACTGTTGAGGGTTTACGCCTCTGCACTCTGTAGGACTGAGTGTTTTGGTATTGCACTTGACAGTTAATAGTCTAGTGGGAATATGGGAAATGTCAATCTTGGTATTGGGTATGGATTATTTCTAATAAGTGGTGCACTCACTTTTCACCGATGACCGAGAACGGGTCGGTGGCAGCGGAGGTCTGCTATACCTCGTCCTTGTGGACAACTGACAGCGGAGGTCTGTTTACCTCGTCCTTGTGACAACTGACTGGCGGTGGGGGCCATCTCTCCCAATTGGTTTTATTCCACTCTTGAGTTATGGGTTCTTGGATATCTTCTTTCATTCCCAGTCCTTGTGACTACTTGGGTCTTTCTAATCCTAATTGGAACTGAATCTAACTTAAGCAATGGATGTTCACTAACTTCTGGCGTGGTTTCTTTTAAGTTGACTCACTTTACTTCTTGTTATTTATCTCTATCCTTGACTTGATATCTTTGACTTGGTGATTTTGATGTGCCTTGTTCTTCTGTTTTGTTTTAAGCATTTGACTTCGAGTTATTGTTTGTTTCAAGAGTTATGTTTTAAACTTTGTTTTGGAGAGTTGTACCAGTTCCATTCCAGGGAACTGACTCACCCCTCCCGGGGTGGGCTGCTTGGTTTCATCTTGCAGGTACGAATTGTTATACAGGTGGCCACGAAGAGAGTGAGTGTATGGGATGGGAATTAGGAATTTTGGAGAGCTATTGTATTTTGTTATTATTACTTTTATGTTATGTTTTCTCGAGTTCAGACCGTAGCGTTTGTAATATCATAAGTTGTAGTTGGTGAGGTTTGGTGCCGGGTGTTTGGAACCCGATGATCTGTAATCGCCTTAGTATTTTATTTCCGCTGCATTTATGATAGATAGGGGCGTTACAATGGGAGGTGAAACTAGATTTTCTAGGGATCAAGGGAAACCAAACACAAATTGGGGTGGAAGGATAGTTCTACACTGAGCTGATCACATCAAGGTCGAATGATTCCTGAAACTCCCTACAAGTGGTCACAATTAATCACGCTAAGAGTAGATGTATTAGCATAAAAGTGGAATTGGAGTTGATTGTATTTTCAAATAGAGGGAATTATTCCTCACTTGGCCTCGTAAAAAGGATTTCATTTTTACTGAGTCTCCCCCATGAAGCCGAGGACGTATGAGCCTTTGTCTTCGGACCTGTGACATGGGGAGAACAGAGTAGTTTTGTATTCTTGCTCATGAAGTCGAGGACGAATGTGCCTTTGTCTTCGGACCGGTGACATGAGAGAGTACGACAAAAGTTATATGACCGGTTACATGGGGAGGATGCAACAAAGGGAATTTTGAGTGCTATATATGCTTAAGCATGTTGTGTGATATTTGAGTATAAGTATATGACAGCCCTAATGAGTCAATAAGTTTAAGTACATACAAGCATGATCTATATGATCTATGGAATGAGATAAACCGTGTAATCTAATAAAATAAGATGAATGGGAACTTTGGGGATAAAGTTCATTTAAGGGGGGTAGATTGAAATACCCCAAACCTAAGTATGATAAGTAAACATAAAATTATGATGTAATAAGGCTAAAACATGCCTTAGGAAGATTGGTAGACAATCTAAACCAAAGAAAACACAAGAAAACGCCATAAGGGCAATTTAAGCAAAAATGTGCTCTAAGCTTGGAGTAACTTTGATTAGCACCCAAATATCATTCTAAGACCTTATTAACATGATAATGGACATGTTAAAACAATTACCAAAGAAAACCAGGCTCAAAAACAAGCTTAAACACAAATTGTGCTTTAAGGACTCTTAAAGCACATTTTTGAAAAATTGTCTTAGAAATGGGTTTTGAGTGGCTAAATGCCCATGATTACACCTTAATCAACATGTGTACTAACTAATATCACATTAGGAAACCTAAATCAATGAGAAACCAAAAATTTCACAAATTTATGCACTAATTATGAATAGTACCCAAATAGTGCCCAAATAAGCCTTAAGTCAACTTTAATTGGTCAATGGTCAAACTAAGACCATAAATATCTTATTAATGAAGGGGGGGTGGTTTTAAGGCTGGTGAGTCACCACATGAGCCAGCCAACTAAAGAAATAAGAAGGAAGTTAAGTAAAAGACTATTTACCTTTATAAGAAAATCTTCCTTATACCTCTCTCTCTCCTCTCTTTTCATTTCACTTCTTCCCCACCAGTATTCCTTCCTATTCTATGCTCCAAAATCGTCAGAGCTCCAGCCATGGCACCTCCACCTTGTTTTGCTCACCAAATACTCATTTTAGCTCCAAATCAAAAAGTAAGCACAGATTTCTCTTAGTTAGATCAAGGTCTTTCTTTCCATCTTTTCAAACTGGAAAAGCTCCATTTCGGTACCAGATAAAACTCCATTGAAGGAGGAAAATCAAGTTTGAAGAGCCCATTTGATTCTCCATTCATTCAAGGTAAGGAAACTTAAAGAAAAATCAACTTTCCTTCATTTTTCACCCATGTCCGAAAATTAACTTCTCATGGGGTCTTGTTTATGCCTTGAACTAGCTTGTTTCCAATATCTAAAGGGCTAAAGGAGGTCCTCATTGATTCATTACCAAGCCCACCTTGAAACTCCAAGGTAAATGTCCATTTTTAAATACCTTAAGACACATTTTAACCTAAGAATGAGTTCTATGAGTTTAGGCGTATTGCTTAGTGCTCATTATATTATTTGAATGTGAATTAGAACATTGGCAAGGGAATTAAAGTTCATTACCGAAAATCAAGCAAGAAAATCCAAGGAGAAAAGTGTGAAAAGCTTGGAAAAACAAGGTAAATGTTTTACCTCAAGGTGGTTTATTGTTTAAGGGGTGGTATTTAGATAAGTACTAAATGTAGCTTAAAGCTTACATTATATAATGGGTTATATAACCTAGGAAAAAGAATTTAAACAAGCTGATGAACTTGTGACTAAGGAGCCAATGGAAATGAGTTAGTAAGGTAAGCATAAGGTGGATTATAAGGACACTTATGTTGCTATGGGAGCATTGTTGTGTGTATTTGCAGGTTGAAAGCTTTTATATGTGGGAAATTCAGTGTTTAAGTTTAAGTCATTTAAGGGCCTAAGAGCCATGTTATTTAAGAGCCTTAGTGCTATGCAATTTAAGATATTGCACTATATTGAATTTGTTATGAATGGGTTTGATTTGGGTGAGAAATATGATGAGAAAATA
>JAIOTZ010001984.1:0-25626 GCA_023374045.1 Limonium bicolor
TTTTCTCTTGTTCTATCATCACAAAGTTCTATTTAAGGCTTTCAATAGCAAGAGTAGAATAGGTTATGATTTTGGTAACCTTTAATATTGTTGCTTTGAGAAGTAGGCAACAAATGCTAAGGTTTAGGATTGTTTCTCTTATTTTCCCATTGTTCTGTTCGTATTCGCGGCATTATTTATGCACGATGCGAATAAGGGTAATGAGTTCCTTTTGTCATAATTGAAACTGGAAGTGTTATTTACAAAATGTACGATGTCGGTCGTGGTGCCGGATGGAATATGTCTGGCACATTCAAAGTTCTTGAATGTGCCAGGTATCTGTAGTCCGGCGCAGCACCCGGCATATGCATTTTGCGAGAAAGAGAATCCTTTTCGAGACTTACCACTTTTGATCCGTGATCCTATGAGTTCTTACAATGTTAATTGACCCTAATCAAGGTTAGTTTGTTGTGATTAGTTAGTTTAGTTAGTTTAGAAATACTTATACACTTTTTTCCCCCTCTTTACTTAGTAATTGCCAAGGCTAGAACTAATTTTGTATTCAAGTCCCTAGGGTTCGACTTGCTTGGTCTTAATTTGCTTCCCTGCTACTTTTGACCGGGTTTTTGTTTGCTACCCGTAGTAGATTAGAGAGTTTTTCTTTCAGTTTTACTTACGCCGTGCGTGGTGCCTGGTAAGATATACCTGACACATTCTTGATTCTTCCCCTATGTTTCTGTTTAATCTCTTGTACATAAATGTGTATATATTACCTACTAAAATCTCCGTTAGCAGAGGTAACTCTTTAAGCTCAAGTTTGGGTGGTTGCTCGACAGAAGGGATTGGTTTCTTAATTTCTCTGTCAAGTCGCTCCATCGGAGGGTGATAGGATTGATATCCTGCCTTCCCTCTTTCCACTTGAGCTAACGTGGCATTGACCACTGGATCTTCAGTTTCTTTTTCCAGAGAAGCAACGAGAATGTGCTCCAATGGTTCAGTTTGATCCTTCATGCAGAAGGAAAGAGAATATACGTCTTCATAAGTGGGAGAATCACAATCTTCCTCATCATCATCGGTCAAATTAGCCTTCATCAAGGGATGAGCTTCGTTGGAGGATTTCTTCATCATTTTCCTCATGTCAAATTCAATCTTCTCATCCTAATACCGCAAGGTGATTTTACCATCATGGACATCGATGATGGCCTTGGCAGTACTCAAGAAGGGTCGACCTAGAATGAGGGGTACGTCAACATGGTCATCCATATCCAGAATGACGAAGTCGGCTGGGAAAATGAAATGATCAATGCCGACAACTAGATCTCGGACCATCCCCATCGGTTTAACTTCCGATCTATCGGCCAACTGGAGTTTGAACGGTACAGGTTGCATCTCTCCTTCTCGTACTTTTAAGAAGGTAGTGTATGGCATAATGTTGATGCTGGCCCCTAAACCGCACAAACCACTTCCACAATCTATTCCACCGATAAAGCATGGGACAACAGGGTATCCCGGATCTATCTGTTTAGGAGGAAGTGCTTGAAGGAGGGCAGCAGAGCACTCCTCTGTGAGATGGACAGTCTCCTTATCGGTCTTCTTCTTTCTCTTTGTCAGGAGATCCTTTAGGAATTTCGCATAGTTGGGCATCTCCTGCAGGGCATCAATTAACGGAATGTCTAGTATCAGTTTCTTAAAAATACTCAGAAATTTTGCAAACTGTTCGTCAAGATGCTTCTTTTTCATCCTATTAGGAAATGGAAGCTCCGTATTTTTACGAGAAGAAGAAGGAACATCAATAGTAATTCGAGACGGAGGAGAGGGAGTAGGAAGGATATGAACATGTGTCTCAGACGAAGGTGGTGGTGGAGGAGTTATGTCATCCTCTACGCGATCTTCGTTGCTCGTCTCTGTGTTCAGTTTCCTTCCACTTCGTAAGGTGACAACATTTACCTCTGTGGTTCCTTGAAATGTGTTGCTGTCATCTCCTTCATCTATGTGAATTGCTTTTGCATGTTCACGTGGATTTGGATTGGTTTGTGAGGGAAGTTGGCCAGACGGCCTTTGTTGGGTTAGGAGTTGTTGAATCTGAGATTGTAACGCCTTTTGATCCTTCCTGAGAGTTGAGACTTCCTCCTAAGTGTCTCGAGATTTGTTCATCATCGCTCTAAACATCTCCTGTATCTGACCCATCTCAGACTCTGGATTAGATTGAGGTTGAGTTGGTCGGCTAGAAGATGCAAGTTCACCGTATGGAGGTTGTTGAAATTGCCTCTGGCCTCCTTGGTAGTTCTGTAACACCCCAACTAACAACAACATACTTGACAACAAACTGCAGCGGAAAACATACTTCATCACATTACTTATCTCGTTGGTGTTACACGCCGTTAACCACCCACGTGGCTAACAAGGCTATTGCATATACATTGTATCGGTCTGATGGACTAGATTCCCGAGCGACTACACATTACTATCCCTTTCCATTAACAACAACAACATACGTATACCTTCAAACTGTACCGAGTATTTACAAACTAATGCCGAAACAATTTCGGTCTTACTACGCCTACTGTACATGTACAACTTGAATGACTACCCATGTACAAACGACTACCCTGTCCTACTCTCGAACGGCTTCCAGCTCCTTGTACCTGAAATAGGAAAAAGAAGAGAAAGGGTGGCCCCCCCCAGGGGGCTCAGCACCTTTGCTGGTATGGTAATCCCGCAGCCCGCATGCTACCGGGCCACGCATAACTATTTGTCGTCTTAGCATGTGGTTGATTACATTTAAATCATGCATGTACACCAATAACATAGAACACAGTACAATCCACAACAGTGGTCACCACAAATACAGACAGCACATCTTCACCTAATAAATCACTCCTTGTGTTCTTTGACCCTAGAGTGTTTCTCCTTTAATGGAGCTATTTCCTTAATAGACGACACTTACCCACTAGTCGGGTTATCCATAAACGTCTCTTTTATCAACTGGGATTCATATCCATGATCCACATACTTCACATTCATACAACATATAACATCACATCGCAATAAGCATTGCAGTACATCAATAACACATAACATAACGGGTACGGGTCTCTTTAGGAGTCGCCCCAACATAGTTAGTTCACTGGGAGAGCCTAGAGGATGCTGTCAAACTCATGCTAAGCTTGTTTACATAACTCGTTACCGTCCTGTTAGACGAACGGACAACTTAACATAAAGATGGATCGGATATAGTGATCTGAACACAACATACATAATCCCCAACAGACGTGAGTCAAGAGCCTTGGTTAAGCTCAGGGGTGATTGAAGACCAATGAAGAAAGACAACCAACAGAGAGGAAGCTGAAGAAACTGTACAACAACTCCCAAACAACGCGCGACCGGAACTACCGGATTACTCACCCCCCCAATATATAATATTCACAGATAAAGACTCCACTGTGGAACCAATCACAAACACAATACAGTATTACAACTGAGTTAATCACACAAAGGAGGGTCATACATTTACAACAACATCACACACAACTTCACACAACTAACTCACGCATAGCCGTGGTTATAACGCTCCTTAGATTGGAAACGTTATTACCGGATACCGTTCTCTTACGTTTACCTAATAATTGTTAACTAGCCTTTCATGCGCATTCGAGGTTACCGGTATCAGTATGCAACACACAACAACAATAACGACTGTAAACTCGTTTCATGATTTATCTTATAACGTGGCAAACATACAAAAAAACACATTGGCATACAAGCCGGTGTAATCCGGTAGGACACAGGTTGCAAGAAAACCATACCTGTCACCAGGGTTTCACTCTAAGGTGCCATCACATGTTCCTCGTAACATCTTTGAACAACTGGTAACATTACATTTACTTTCATTAACACCGGGGTAACTTGATTGTTTAAAGTCTAATGCTCATAACTTACTCCCATTAAACAGTTAAATAACTTCACATTTTTAACTTGTTTTACTTTTACATTTTAACACAACTTTTCACCCACTCAATTATCATATAACTCACTTAATATGTTTAACAACCTCATAACATCATTACTTATCAATCCCCATCATTAGATATCATTTTCTAACCTTAAACAAAGTTTTTGGTCAAAACAGCACCTTGTCCGAACTTGTGTCCGGACTTCCCAAGTTCGGACACTGTTCGAGACTCAGAAGGGTGCAAACTGACGAATGTCCGAACATGCGTCCGAGCTTCCCAAGTTCGGACACTGTTCGAGGCCAAACCAGAGAATAGAGATGGGTGTGTCCGAACTTCCAAATTCGGACGGTAGTTCGGACACTAGTCGAAGCTCAGAAAACTTACGCGCAACAGGGCATGTCCGAACGTCCAAGTTCGGACGGTAGTTCGAACGTGCCAAAAACTTCATTTTCTATACCCTTAAACACTTACTCATTTCTTGCCTAAATGCTCAACACTTATAATGTTTCCCCCTTAGGTTTATAGCATGTTCCCACACATTATTTAGCCCTCCAAAATACTTTATGTCCTTCCAAGAATTTTCTCCACAAGTTCACACATCTTCCTTACAACACCTTACTTCCTCATTGGTACCAAAACTTGTATAAATCCTTAACACAATCTCACCATGATCTCAAAGTATCCTTAAAATATTCATTTGCATCCTTAAATTCTCCAAGATAACACCCAAGACATTTTAACACCTAAGAAGACCTTATTTCACCTTCTTTCACAAATTTAAACCCTAATCATTCCTAGTTCAACCTAGGTCACCAAACATCATTTTGAACACCTAAAACTCCTTGTTCATTAACCAAATTTTGACATAGTTTCTCTTGTATCTCCTTACACCAAAACACATAATTTTTCACCTTAATGTAACCAAGAACCCTTATTCATTTAATACACACAAACATATTGCTTCTTTTTTTTTCATCCTTTAACCATCCAAGACACTCATCTTCACAAAGAATGTTCTTTACACACATCTAAATCCTTAAACTACACTACATCACAATATAGTGCATAAACTTAAATTGCTTGACACTTAGGTCCTTAAATAACATGGCTCTTAGGCCCTTAAATTGCATTAAACTTAAACACTGAATTTCCCACATAATAATTGCCTTTAACCTGCAAATACACTCAACATCACATATGCCCTTAATAAACTCCTTGAGAGCATTTTACTAACTCATTTACTATTAGCTCCTTAAGTAGTTTTAATGAACAATTTAAGCTCATTTTTCCTAATGCATTCAAACTACATTAGGTTAGCACATTTACCTCCTTTCCTCACAAACTTCTTTCTTGTTTCCTTGTTTAAAATTTTGCAAGGACCTTGATTGCTTGTCAATCATCTATCCACACACACATATAAGGGTAATGAGCTTAAGAATTTATACTTAAATTCATATACAAACCCTAGTTTAACATAAGTGTTTTAATTCATTAAAATGGAAGTTTACCTTGGAATTTGAGAGGGAACTTGAATAAGTAGCAAGATAGGAATCCTCCTAGCCCTTTGAAGATTGGAATGGAGCTAAGGAAAAACAAGAGAAGACACCATTAATGGTGAATTTTCGGACATGCATAAAAAAAATGAAGGAAATGTTGTTTTCTTTGGTTTTTCCTTACCTTGAAACAAAGGAGAATGACAAGGCATGAAAATATGAGCTCAAGCTCCTTCAATGGTGAATCTCCATGGCACCGAAATGAGGCTTTTGAAGATTTGAAAAGATAGAAGTGTAGAGCTTGCTCCAACTAGAAGAATGGTGGTCTTGAAATTGAATTTGGACCATGGAGTCATGAGTTACAAGCAAATGGAGTTGGAGATGGTGAGGTTTTGCTGTAGCAAAACCGATGGAGTTGGGAGAATGAAGATAGGTGACGGTGGGTGTGAGTGGGAAAGGAAGAAATGAAATGAAGTGTTTGCTTTTACAAGATATTTATGTTATAAAGTAACTTTCTTCTTTTTACTTACTTTTCCTTCCTTTCTTTAACTGATTTTTACATGGTGGTGAGTCACCACTTAGGAAACCGGCCCCCTTCCTATAATAGGGCATTTCATGACTTATGTTGACCATTTAATTAAGCTAAGTTGACTTAAGTCAAAACTAGCACTATTTGGGCACTATTCACTAACCAAGGCACATAATTGTGAAAATTTTGATTTCCCATTGATTTAGACTTCCTAATGTGATACTAAGTAGTACACATGTTAATTAAATAGTAATGATGGACATTTAGCCACTCAAAACTCATTTACAAGACAATTTCTCAAAAATGTACTTTAAGACTTCTTAAAGGACATTTTGTGTTTTAACTTGTTTTCAAGCTTGGTTTTCTTTAGTAATTGATTTTATATGTTCATTAACATGTAATTAAGGTATAGGTATGACCTTTAGGTCTTATACAAACTTATCCCAAGCTTAGAGCACATTTTTGCCCATATTGACTTTAAGGTATTTATTTGTGTTTTGTTTGGTTTAATTGTCTACCAAGGTTTCCTAAGGACTTAATTAGCCTTATTAAATCATAATTGAATGTTATAAAGTCTTGGTAGGCTCATTGGGTCCTAACCAAGTTCACTCCAAGCTTAGAGCATGTTTTTGCTCCAACTGTGTCTTAGTGTTTTACTGTGGTTTAAATTGTACACTGATGATTCTAAGGCACTTTTTAGCCTTAATATACCACGGTTTAACATTTAAACAACATACAAGGGTTTGGGGTATTTCAAGTTCGATTGTGGTCTGTAGTTTTGGGAAGGCTGGAGTGTACGTTGATTCTGGATGTTGTTGGTATTACCGTATCGGAGATTAGGATGAACATTCTGCTGCCAAGGTTGTCGGAAACCTTGATTATTTCCCACATAATTTGCTTCCTCGGCTGCCTTCAACTCTTGTAACTCGGGACATTGCTCGTAGTCGTGCGGCCCGCCGCATTGCGTGCAAGAAACATCAGGAGATGATAGGGATAGAGGAGCATAGCCTGGAGGGGTTGTAGATGATCGAGAGATCATTGACTTTGCTTTTTGGGGGTAGAAGTTCATGACCATCTGTTCAACTACTTTCTGCAGGGTGCTTACTTTTGTCGCCTGTTGCGCATTGCTCTCCATGAGTTGCTCATGGCTTTTCATCAGCTGGTCAAACTTATTGTCACTTTCTCCAACATGGTATAAACCTGGTGTGCCTCCTCTTGATCCACCTGTGGCCCAGTCTCTGATCTCTTCGCAGAGGGACTCTATCCCATTCAGAAACTGTTCCCCTGGCTTTTTCAAAATGTCGGCACTCAAGGAAGATAGTACCATCGTTTTGCACTGATTGATTAAGCCTTTGTAGAACAATTGGGATAATTGTTCTTTCGTGAGGCCATGGTGAGGACACGTCAGCAGCAGTCCTTTGAAACGGTCCCAAGTTTCACAGATGTTTTCTGACCCTGGTTGTTTGAAATTGTAGATCTCAGCTATCATTTCCAACGTTCGGCTTGGGGCAGGAACTTGTCGCAGAACTTGGTGGCCATTTCATCCCAAGTACCAATGGTACTTGGTGTAAGGCTGTGGTACCATTTACTCGCATTTCCCGTGAGGCTGTGAGGGAACAAGGACAGTCTGGCGTACTGGAGTACAGCGTTTGTCGCGGTTAGACTGTTGGCATGCTGCAGAAACTTGGTGACGTGCAACAGAGCTTCGTCACGACTAGAGCCATCGAACATGCCTAACTCCTTTACACATCAGATCTGATGATACGGCTTCAGCTTTTGCCACTCATCGTATTCAGATGGGGTAAGGTGGGGAAGGATGATAGCGGGCTGTTGACCTTGATTAGACGGCCTGTTGATGTTTCGAACTGTAGCTGGTGAAGATGCCATGTCTACTTCCGGGCTAGACTCTATCACTGTGGTGGTTATGTTTTGTTGAGATCGTTTCTGCCTTAGAGTGCGCAGAAAGGTTCTCTCGATTTCAGGGATGTAGCTAACCGTGTGATTATTAATATTGTTCGGAAGGCTGTGTGACCTGGTAAAAGGCATTCACCACTAAAAACAGAAAAAGAAACTCGTGATGTGATAAAATAAATAGAAATGGAAAGAAATAGGGAGGGGGATTTAAATGCAGTTGAAGTAAATAAAAATAATAAAATAAAATAAAGAAAAAGGACAGAATTAAATTGTTGGAATTTAAATGACAAGGGAATTTAAATGACAGGGGAATTAAATGACAGGGGAATTTAAATGACTGGGGAATTTAAATGACAGTAATTTAAATGACAATAAAATAAAGAACTGGAATTTAAATGACAGAATTTAAATGATAGATTTTAAATGTTAGGAATTAGATGACAGAATTTAAATGTTAGAAATTAGATTACTGAATTTAAATGTCAGAAATTAGTCGACAGAATTTAAATGTCAGAAATTAGTTTACTGAAATTTAAAGGACAATGGAAATTGAGATAACTGGAAAGTAAATGACTAGAAATAAATAATTGTATTTAATGCAATATTAAATGCTGGAATAATTAAATAACAGAAATTAATAGAAAAAATAAACAAACAACAAAATAGTATAAACAGAATATTATAAATAGCAAGTGAATTATCCGGGGCTTAGGGACTAGAATAAATCAAGTCTCCGACAACGGCGCCACTTTGCAGACAGTATATTGTGAGTGGTTGGAACGGTGTATTTAACACAATTGAGAAAGAAATTAATAACATCAAATATCCATCGGGCTGCAAACAAACCCGGTCGCAGTAGTAGTATAGTAAGACAGAAGCGGCCGGGGTCAAACCGTGGGACTTATAGCGAATAAAATAGTACCTAAGCTTGTCACAAAAAGGGGGGGAATAATTGACGTGTTTTTGTAAAGTAAAACAACAGATAAAATTAACTGAGTGGAAGATAAATTAAACGGGATCCGGGTTCAGGTTATATAATCTGATTAATTATGCTATCTCTACCGGTTAATTATAATAGTTTGGCAAAAATTCCTTTTTATATCTTAAAGACTAAATCCTAGACTTGAAAGACTCGTTTACCAAAAATGCCGATCTAATCTAGATTGAGCAAAACACATGTAAACAGATTAAGTGCGAGGAATTATATTTGCATCTGAAATTACTAACTTATTTTATCAAAATAAGTTTTCCACAGATTATCGATTAATTAACCTGTCTATTTATCACTACTCAGATCAAAATAGACTTTGTAAAGCATTTTAATAAATTCATGAAATTTATTAAAAAGGTGAGAGATAAGCTTAATCGTAACAAACTGTATGTAATTAAACCGGTAAAAATATAGATTACATAATTATACAAAACTATAATTACACCTTCACCCGGAGTAAATCTCTTAGCCAACATAATAAAAAGAAAGATAAGAAGTAAAAGAAATCATCCGGGAAAGATAATTAATTCAGCTCCTTTATGACTGCTATATTTGGACAGAGGTTGGACAGAACAACGGTATGGAATGGAATGTTTTATGGGATGAGGTGATGGAGGATTTATGTGGACATTATGTAGATGAGAGTATGATTTTTTTTAGTGGAAATGGTGATTTGTGGAGGAAAAATGGCATTAGTTGGGGGGTGGAATGAGTATGTTTTAATGGAGGGGAATAGGTTTATTTATAGTGGAAAAGGGGTAAAAAGAGAGGGGGTGTCGGTGTGAATTGGTAAAATATAATTTACCAATTCACACTTGTCGACATGCCTCTGTACGCTGTCAGATTAGCGCGTCCGAACCAGTGTCCGGACCAGCTTGGTTCGGACATGTCGATTTTGTACGGGCGCGCTCCGTGTGTAGCGTCAGACCAGCTCATTCGGACACTAGTCCGGACGAGAATTCAATTGCCTCTAAAATATTCATTTCAGCTCCGATTTAATCCCCGTTGTTGCGTTGGAATCCTCATGAGTAAATCTACTTAATTACATGGATTTTCCTACATTGAACATATAAAATGCATTAGTTCATATCAATACATAAATTTTAGGAAAAAACGCATAATAAGTGGGAAATAGGTGCTTCAGATATTGCAATCATAAAGGTATTTAAACCCTAAAAGTCTATATGTTTTGCACTTATCACATCCCCTGACGATAGTATGACCAGTCCCATGCATTGTTCTCTTGGTAGTATGGACGTGCAAGCTCACTTGCCTCAGACAGTAGCTGTAACAACACTTGGTCAGGTAAGTACACATAAAAATAAAAGGGATATGTCATGAGAGTACTATGAAAATAGACTTACTAGACAGGGATTTGGAACGATGAACCAGGTGGTCTGATAACTCTCAAGATTTAGGATCTTCGGGTGTGTGTGTTGGTGTACCAATCTAGGTAGAGTGGGTCGCAAGCATGCAACGCGCATTTATGCGCGTATACCTTGGAACCAGCAGTTTAGGTGTGTTTTCCCCAAAAACTATACATGGGAGGTATACATAGGTGTAGGTGGTTTTTTCCTCTTTTTAAAACCTAGGGTTGGGTTAATAGAAGGTTCAGGGATACCCTGAATGAACCAAACTGGCGTAGACAACGCCCAGGCATGTACGGCTCATTCAGCCCCATAACCTGTATGTTACTCTATACCATGTAAGCCCTCATGAATATTACATATCCGAGTGGGACAACCAATCAATCTACAATGAACTTAATAGTAAAATGTAACAACAAACGAAAGACAAAAATAATAATGGTTCAATCTGTTAGCAACTAAAAACACTTACATTTAGAGCAGTCAAAGCATCTAGATGCTCACGATAGCCTTGAAGTGAATGATGATCTGCACTTGAGGGTAGATCTCACCATCTTAGGCCCAAGGTCTGTCATCATTAGCGCGCCAGTCTGGGCTAATTGTGGTATGTAGGGACAAGTACAACATAAATCCCAGCATGTGCATAAAAAACAACTAGAATGATTAGCATTACCAATTGATTAATGCTCAGTGAGTTATCATATACTAGATGCACGTAGGACACATACCTCAAGTAACGTCATAGAACCACCTATCCCACTAGAGCCGGCACGAGATGCTATCCCTAGCTGGCGATATAACCATGCAAGATTACCAGCTCCCCATGCATATTTACGAAGCTTGGTAGCTTTCTTCATGGGAGCTACTAACCAAAATAGTTGTGGACTCAGACGACCATTTGATTTTCCAGCTAATATGGTTGTACCGATCAGATGATACAACCAACCACATGCCTGCTTCATTGGCTCTTCATGTTCATCCTACAGTGCTGCAACAAGCTCACAATCGATACAACACCGGTATTCCACAGTGTCTCTGTCATACTCTAAACATTTCCCTAAAAATTAAGACAATCAGCCATTACCTCCTTCAACCTACGGGTGGATGAATCCCCTATCAATGGATGACCAACGATGGGGATTTGTAGTATCATACACATCATGCGGGTAATCGTCATCTCACCGAACGACATATGGAATGAGTTGTATCAGGCTGCCACATCTTCACAAAAGCACTGATGAGGGACATATTGTTGTATGACATCGTAATATCCGTAGGTGTTGTATACCAGAATACTTAAGATGTTCCTTGCTCTTTGCAGGTAACTTGATCTTTTGGCCAGCTAGTAGTAATCACCCTACGGATTTGAAACTCAAAACCCACGATCCTACATAATGACCAATATTTAACACTTACAAAACATTATATGATTTAAATGATCAAATACAGGAGAAGACAGAGAACATACATTAGTCGAGGTATAATTCAAGCGCTACATGACCCCTAAAGCTAATGATAACACTAGTGAGTAGTAGTGAAATACCCCTAACCTTTAAAATATATATTAAATGATCTATTAATGCTCTAAGGTGATTATTAAACATCTAAATATTATTGGGGAACAATCTAAAAGATCTCAACAAGGCAAAACACGCCTTAAGATCGTAAAGCCAAAAATGTGCTTTAAGACACCATAAAGGTTGTATGACCCAAGTAGGATCCAAAGTGGATTCCTAAGTATTATATGAAGCAAGGAACCAATAAAACCATTCTCAAGGAGAACTAGCTCAGGACAACACCTGCGACACAAAAATGTGCGCTAAAACTCCTTAAAGCACGTTTTTGTGAGATTGCCTTCTAAATTGATTTTTTATGGGCTTAAAAATATAATTACCCTTAATATGATATTTTATCATATTATCATATTAGAATTTAATTCCAGAAATTTACGAATTTTTACAAATTTAATATTAAAATATTAATAAAAACCCTAAGTGGGGTCCATGAGTCAATATTGACCAAAGCATGGTCAATGGTCAATTAATTGACCCATTTGGACCATGGTGATCGGCTTCAATAAGAGAGGAGACAGCATACAATGATTTTGGGACAAGTCATAACCTAATACATTTACTTTTTGGAAAATAGCTTACTTTTTACATATTTCAAACTTTACTACCTTACTATCTCCTCCTTCCTTCCTGTCCGATCCTCTTCTGCCAGCCGAGCTCCCTTCTTTGAAGCTCCAAAGCTTGTTCTTGAACATGGAAGGCAAACCTAGCTCCTAAGTCTTAATGTAAGTGTTAATGTTTTTAGCTCTTTTTCTTCTCTCTTCACTACCAACACCTAGATTTCGTGGCTCATCAATTCCTGTCTTATTCTCAGTGTTCTAAGGTTATAACAAGAGCTAAATCGGTTGAGACCAGTAGAGGGACCAAGGTTGTTCAAATCTACATTTTAAGGTAAAAACATACCTTAAGCTTTCAATCTTCCATGCGGTTTTCTTCCTTCAATTTTATGAGTTTATACACTCATAATCTTCATATTACATACTCATCCAGTTGGTTAGTCATTTTGGAGCAGGGGACCAAGATCCAAGAGAATACTCTCTTTTAAGGCATTTTCCAAGGTAAACCTAATAACAAGGTAGCATTTCGAGATCTACTATTTCCTATGTTAATGTGGTGGATATAACACCTTGTGGTGTGTTTGGTTCATGTCGAAACCACTTAGAACTTCCCTTGCATTTTTAAGGTGATTTGCCTTAAATCTTACATTAATTATTCCTTATGGTAAGCTCAGCTTGGAGTGTAACCATATCTTGTTTTGTGTGTTAACATGTCTAAATCATGTGGTGATTTTCCTACAAGTGCCGAGAGCATACAGGCATAATCAAGGTATAAACACCTTAAACTATGATTTTTGTAATTTTTAAGCATATATATAGATATGGCCGAGAGTGAACTTACATATATAGGACATATTGACCTAAAATGGAAAAAAATGGCTAAGATAATTAAGCTAGTCATTTAAGAGATTTAATTAACATAATGGTCAAATTATGACATTATGTGGAAAGTAAATAAACCATGGTGAGGCCGAATATATATGCTATATTTTGAGACATTTATTGTGTAATTTATTTTGCAAGTTCAAGGTGTAATAAGGCCATGTCATTAGGCCATTTTAATTTAGTTTAAGTTTATAAGCTTATTTAGTTTATTTATGCTTATAATTAAAATTGGGGCCAATTCGTAATTACTAGGAATTTAGAAAGCCGTGGGCTTAATTTAGAGCAATTTAGGGTTTTTAAATGAATTTAATAAAATTAAACATTTTAGAAAGTTTTGGGTCAAAATTGTAAAAATAGAAAAGTATAGGGTATTATTAGTGATTACCGCAAAAATTGGTTCCCATTTGGTATTAGAAGTCAAAGTTGACAATATAGGAGACTTTGACCAAGTTAGAAAATTTAAGAAATTAAAATACTACCTTATAATAGATACTTATTAAATGTAAAAGATTTATAAGATTTGGGGTGGTAATGTAATTACCGAGATTTAAGGGTGCTAAATGGAGTTTAGTAAAGTCCTTAAGTTATTAGAATTTTTAGAAGTTTATTTGGTTAATTTGGAGTTCTAACGAATTATATAAGTATAATATATGGTATTTTATAACATTGTTACAAATAGGTAACAAATGTAGAAACCGAGACTTAGAGGAAAAATAAGGTTAAGAATAATGTTTTATAACCTTTTGGTATAGTTTGGTAATTTTTGGAATTATATATAAGGTTTTATAAGATATATGTATAATATATAGTTTTAATGGAATTAGAAAACTATGTATTATAATTAGGATGGAATTGTGATTTATAGAAGTTAGTGGTGAGGAATGGAACCGAAAATATAGGGGCTAATTGGTATTTTATAAACAAAATTTAACTATAAGTTATAATTGTTTTAAATGACTTAAATGTCATAAGATATGTTATATAGCTAGAATGTAACACTATATATTAAGTGGTGGATTTTGTAAATATTAAGAACATAGGTGCTGTTTCGAAAATATTAAATTTTTAAATGAATTTATAATATGGTTTTTATGTTATAAGAATTATAACATTTATAATATAAGGGGTATTCATTAAAAAGAATGAATATATGATAGACTTCCCATATAATAAATAGTTCCATAACACACATATATAAATAAATATATTAATGGGTAGAAAATATGATGTATTCAATATTATAATTATCATAATCGATGATAATAGATAAGGAGAAAAGAATTATAACATTAGATATGGGATTCTAATGTTAAGAGTATTCATGGGATAATAAGAATTTTAAATAATTCAAAGTATTGTTTACAAATGAATTATACCACATTGAATAAAAAAAAAGAGAGACAAACCTTAGAAAAATAAATACTAAGGTAAGATGCATAGAGCATGACAAAGGATCGCACAACATAAGCAACAAACTGTATGATGTACAAACAAACATTAAGTTACATGCGATAAACAAGTTTAGCAATAAACTATATTAATATACAAACAAGACTACGCATGTAATATAACACTCTTTACCGGTCTCGAGTTAAACCTAAAACCCGACAAACATTGATAGCTAATAACGGGGGGTTAACCGGGAGTTGTTAGTGACGGTACGGGGTACCGTAGGATTGTGTTGTTATACGGTATGCTAATCAGTAGCATTATATATTGTTTAGATTGTTAGAGACTACACAAGGAGCATAGGATCTCGCTGATTCTCCCACCGTAATACATCAGGGTGAACGGTATGTTGTTATGTGTCTCTGAATGTCTCTGAGGGCTTCCTCAGTTCAGACTTCTGTGTGATCTATGATAAGATTATTGTCTGAATGTGATAATTAATATGCATGAATTGTATATTTAGCTGCTTAATATTACTGTTGTTGAGTTAACAGTACCGGTTCGTATATATGAACCAATATTATAAAACGAACTAGCGGCTATGGTGCTATCTTTATGAAGTATAAGGAACGTCAGTAAAACGTTGTAGCACTAGGATAATAAGATATCTATTATCCGAGAACTTTATAGGAGCATTGGCCTTTCTATACGCCGCTCTCGTATCTAACACTGGATCCGAGTTTACAGACTCCGGATTGGACTAATGACCTTAGTCTGCTGTGTTAGGAAAATTTGGTAATGCGATGCGATGGAATAAATAATTAACTAAGGAAGGAAGTAAAGCCAGGAGGATGTGGCTCTTGGTGCGCGCTGTGATCACAAAAACGATACCAGGATGTCCGCGTACGGTCCGCAAGTATCAAGAAAATTTCCCGTGAGCTAGAATGGCTCGTTGGTCGGAGACTCTACCGTTGGAGTGGCTACTGCCGTGGGTGACCGCCATAATATATGGGTAACTAGAGACATGTCGTTTTAACGAGGCATTGTCACTAGGTATAACTGAACAAATTACAGTTAAGAATTATACAGTGGCGAACGATATTGGTTTCTATACCATGGACGAGAATTAATACTTGGTTACTATCCTCGTTGTTTCGCTTGATTGTTCATTGGTTATACTTGTGGTCATGTTATACATGTTGATGGTTGTGTTTTGTATGGATGCTACTTTAATTGATTTGGTTTTAAATGTTAAACGGTATTGCATGTAATGAACTCATGCTCTCGACCAAATAATTGAGGGGTCTTGGGGCATGACGGGGCATGTGATGACATACTCAGCAGGGGCTGATTCCATACCACAAACCACTTCATGTAGGTGACTAACTGGTGGTCGCAGCAAGGCGTGACTACTGTGATATTATGTTGGTTTAGACTTGGTACGGTGTGATACTCAGGTTGTTTCGGACTCGGGTTGTTTAACCGAGGTTATTTGGTTTAGTTGCTCACGGTCTGTAATAATGTTGATGTTAGATTTGTTTTAAATTGTTTAAGTACTGCTATCTATCTCTTGTGGTCACTGCGGGAATACGTTTCGCAAGTTGATTATCAGGTAAATCGTTATCACCCGTATGGGCGTGTGATAACAGTGACACCATTAGGATAGTTTATTGTTTTACCGCTGCGAGATTTTTATGTGCACATCTATAGGATTATTAGGAGCCGAATTAGTAGGGGTGTTACAAGTAGACCGCAAGGAATGGCACCTCTGTCCACTTCTAAGAGGTAGGAATGACTAGAACCATCGCTAGCGCTGCTTCCTCGTCAGTGTCATCCTCCTGATCCATGACATCATCATCTTCACCATCCTCCTCCTCATCCACGTCGGGTGAGTCATCATCAGAAGCACCATCACCATCATCATCAACATGTGGCGAACTCTCGATCATCACATGGTCCTCATCAGCATGAGCGGGTGATGGGCATGGTGGACGTGATGAACTACCACCGCCTGACGTTAGCTTCTAAGGGAGCAATCTGGTGGCTTCCTTCACCCGAGATGTTGTAGCTAGCGCTGTGCAGTGTCCTATCAGACCAAGCACTACTGGATGATGAAAACACTGGCATGCGTCTCTTCGGTATATGCTCGTACATCGCCGAGTCATCCACCGTCTCACTTGGAGGTGCAGGTATCTGAAACACCAGGTCATTGACAGATTAACCCGGATGAAATGAGAATGACGCTGCTTTCATACGGGGGGCAGGATTACTCGGCCCTTCACCAGGAGCTCGTGCACGATGGTACGAGGCCGTCTAGGCTGCTCCTACCCCGGTCTTTCGTTCTTCTCTTCTTCTTCGTTTCCTTCGATATACATGTTGCACTGCTTTCTTCGTCGATCCATCACTGCATATGAATATCACCAGTTATATTCCTCATTCATAACATAAAAATTCAAACATTTATAAATCATTCACAATCTTAAAATCAAAAAAAAATTCAAACATTTATAAATCATTCACATATTAGAATTCAAAAAAAATTCAAACATTTTAAATCATTCACAATATTAGAATTAAAAAAATAATTAAACATATAAAATCATTCACAATATAGAATTCAAAAAAAAAAATAGGGCTCGAGCTACTCGGTACTCTCCTGCTCCTGGGGTGAGCCGCACGCTCCTCGCCTCTCCGTGTCGAGTAGCGCCGGTACTCGTCTCCGTCATGGGGGCGATCATCGCTGGTAATCGCCTTCATCCAACCGAGCACTACCGGTCCTCGTCTCCTTCGTCGGGCAGCGCGCACAGCATGGTGAGTCACGGCCTCCCGCCTACAGGTGCTCGAGCAGCAGGGATACTCGTTTCTCCTGGTCGAGCACGGCGGTACTCGCATGTCTCCGGGTAGAGCCACGGTTCTGCTTGCCCTAGCGCGAGTAGAGCCGCCCTGCTCCTCGCCTGCCTTTTTTTTTTGAATAATTTCGAATGTTTCATGCTAGATCTAGCTCAAATGATGTTGAATTTCAAAAAACTAACACCAAATTCATACTCAGGACACCCAAATCTATAAGTTGCAAAAAAAAATTCGAAAAACTCACCGGAAAAATTTTCCGGCGGTGGTCCCGCGGTAGTTGGCGGCTCCGGCAGTCAGAAGAGAGCTTCTTAAGAAAGAGAGAGAGAGAGAGAGGAGAGAGAGTGAGTAAGAGAGAAATGAATAATCTAAGGAAGGTTAGGCTATATATAGTACGAGTGTTTTTTACCTGAAATTGACGTTTTCAACTGTGATTTCAGTACGACGTTCTGAAAGTGTAACAATGTTTGTAATATAGTCAAACATAACATAAAATGTCTTTAACTTACGTGGAGTCACAATTATAACGTTTAAATGCGATTAAAAGGTTTAACGTCTTTTATTACAATTAGAGCATTTTTCACCCGAAATTGGCGTTTTTAACTACAAATTCAGTACGACATTCTGAATATGTACCAATGTTTGTAATTTAGTCAAACATAACGTAAAATGTCATCCAAATTACGTGGAGTCACAATTAAAATTATATTGACGCAATTAATACGGGTTTATAATGTTTTGTAACAATCAGAGTGTTTTTACTGTTTGCGCTCAAGAAATTATTTAAAAAAAAAAACAAAAGTTACAACACGACATCATTATATGTGCACAACGTCAATATGAATTAAAAAAAATTGTACTGTAGTGATTAGTAATTTTGTACTGCGAATAGCAACCTAGTTAGAAATATAATCACAAGTATTGCAATATAATATAGTATGAGTTAATGAATAAATATCAACTACCGTGAAACATTGACTTGAAACATTAACCTAGTCAGACTAAGTAGACCAATCAACACAATTTGACCAAGTAAATGGGTTGGTCAAAATACAAGCACTATGTAATAAAAAGATGGAATACAACTTGGTTAGATGAGGATATAACAATAAACCATACTATATATATAACAACATATGTAATATATATATATATATATATATAAGGGTATATATAAATGTGTAAGGCAAATTGAAATACCCCGAACTTAACTATTGTGATTAAATAATGCTAATATGGTATTTTAGGGTCTAATAGTGCCTAAAGAACTTTGGTGAAGAAATTAAATCCAAAGAGAAAAGAAAACACTAAAAAAACATAAAACACAAATGAGCATGACGTGACCATAGAAGGAATACGACCTCGGTTAGGGTCCTAGATGATTCCTAAGGCTTAATTACGCCGAAATAATATGTGGGACCAATTCCCGAAGAAAACAGATCCATATAGTGGATTAAAAACGCAAACGAGCCTTATAACACGTTTTTTGAGAAAACCTGAAAACATGACTTTAAGTGGTCAAACAGACCTGTAAAAATTATGGTTGACCATATAACTATAATTAAGTATTAATGGAAGCCTAAGAGATATTAAAATTAAAGAAACAAGAAAAAATCCATAAAACGGGCCTGGTGAGTGAATAGTGTCAAACCGGGTAAATTAACGAGCATTTCTTGTAAAAGATGAAAAACGCCCCAGCTTAGGTACACATAGGGGGCCGCTTTTGTTTAATAAACCAGCTCCTCTATTAGTATTTAGCTATAAGAGAAAAGAAGAATGAAAAAGTAGAAAACTAGAAAAAGTGAAAAGTAACCCCCTTCTCTCTCTCATCCCTCATTTCTCTTTTCCCTCTCTTTCCTTTCTTTCTTCTCCAGCTGTCCTCCTCCTCTCCTCCCTACTGGAACGATTTTTGAAGAAGCTCTCATGGCTTCTTGCCATTCTCTTGCTTGCCCAAGCTACATCCAAGCTCCAAATGAAAAATAAACCACATATTCTTGCTCCTCTCACCAAGCTCTTTCTTTCTATCTTTTTAAAATCCCAAAACCTTGAAGTTGAATTTCATGGGTACAGCCCATTTGAAGAGGAAGTTGGAGTTTCTTTAAGCTTGGAGTCTCCTCTTTGGTTTAAGGTAAGAAAGTTCAAAGAAAGCTCATTTTTCCCCTCCTCCTTACCTTAGCCGATTTTACCCCCTTTTGATATCTTGTTCTTCTCTTTGTTTGAGCATTGGTTCAACTCCCTAATAGTGGTGGAACCCTTCTTTTTTATTCATGAGTGTAAACCATTCAAGAGATTACAAAGGTAAACCCTAACTTTGTGCTTTAAGCCTCTTTTGAATCCTAAGGTTAGTTTAATGTGTCTAAGTGCTTGTACTTAGTCCCATTTCCCTTTTGAATGGTAATTTAGAGTTCTTGGCAATTGAATTGCCTTTGCCGATTTTGGAACCAAGAGGAAAAGAGAAGAGGAGAAGAGAAGACTTGAAATGAGAACTTGAGAAATTTAAGGTAAGGAATTTACCTTAACATTTACTCTATATGTGTTAAAATTAAGGGAAGGGAAAATAAATGAATGAACCCAAAATATTAGTTGGAATGTGGTTAGTTGAGATGATAAAGAATTGTGGGTGTGTTTAAATGCATTTGTGATTGTTGTACAATTTAAGGGCCTTGGAGCCATGCACTTATGATTAGTGCCTATGTTGTTGATTGATGAATTTGGATTGATTTATGTGCTGGTAGGATCCCTTGTGGATGTGGTTAGTTGAATGGATTAGGAATGAGAAATTGTGCATTTGGGCAATTTTAGAATTGTAGGTGAGTTATGGCGAAATTTCGGTAGAAATGGAGTGTTTTTTGGTGACTTGATGAATGGGAAGAGTTAGGTGTTTATTGGGTTGAGTTAAGTAGAGTAATCGACCTTGGATGGTATTTGAAGGCTTGGAATGGTTAGGACAAAAATCTGTAGCAAATGAGTGTTGTAGTGCATTGGAATTCTAGAAAAAAGCTTAGTGTGCAAGACTTTGAAAATAAGAGTTGAACTTGTGGTGTAGTTATGCAGTTGTTTATGAAGGATTTGGAATGGTCAATTGGGTTGAGAATAAGGTAAACCATCAAGAGAAAGGTTGGTAAATGCACAAGAGTGCCAAGTGCAAAATGTGAGAATTAAAATTTGTAGAAATTGAGCAAGAATTGAGTGATAAGTTTGATCCATGATTTAAGGAGGTTTTGAGCATGATTAAGGTGCTAAAATATGTTTGATTACATGTGGAATGATTAGAAGAGATTGGGTATGAATTAGGGGTTGAAAGGAGTTCAAAAACTGTCAAATTTAACAGTTCCAGGGTTGGTCCGGGTTTGTAAATCGGTACACAAACCTGGACCACCTCAAAAACATGCCAGAAAGTGATTCTAGTGTTTGGTCCGGGTTTACAACCCCGGACACAAACCTGGACCTCAAAGAAACTTAGGCAGAAAGTGATTCCCGAGATTGGTACGGGTTTGTAACCCCGGACACAAACCCGGACCAATGTAAAAATGCAATAGAATGTGTTTTAAAGTGTTCTAATGATGGGGAATTGATTGGGGATGGTTTTAGATGATGTTTAGGACTTGTTTGGTGACCTATAAAGGTCCTTGGAAGTATAAACAAGATTGAGGAGTGAATCAGAAAGTTGAGAACTTAAGAACACTTGAGTAAAATTGAGATTAATGGGATAACGGGGTTAACTACGGGAGTATTAGTTATTTACATACCGTAATACCTTAATGTTAATAGAACCACTTGATATATGATCAGTGATTGGAGAGTAAACTGAGGAACGTGAGGTGACACGGTAAAGTTAATCCATGGTGAAAGGTATGATTTTCTCATGCCCCGTATGCTACCGAGATTACACTGATTTGTGTGCCGACTTAATCAAGATAAAAGCATGAAAAATTTTCTATTGCTTGATTGTATATCTTGATGCATACTGTGTGTACTAACCATCCTTGTATGATAGTGTTGTCTAACTTAGTGTTATAGACCAACTCATAATTGAGTATTGTTTAGTTAGTGACTCGAAGAAAGAGTCGTTTCTCGAAATAACCAAAACGTGGAAACACACGAAAACTATTGAAACAAGAATACGATAATGTAAACCTATGAACTAACTAGAACGTGAGAGAGTTGTGCGGGATTAATAAACTCCCGGTAAGGGTTAGAGAACCGAATTGAAATAATCCACGAAACAAATAACAGTGGAAAAATATCATGAACCTCTATTTAAGGGGATGACGATAGTTCATGAAATACCCCAAAACTTAATATATTAATGAACTTTCTAATTAGGATATACTAAGGCTAGAAAATGCCTTAGAAACATTAGAAAGAGAGTTAAACAACAAAACACAAAAGATGCTTAAAGATCACTTAAAGCCAAAATGTGTTTTAAGAAACCATAGTGATTTCATGACCTCAATAAGGATCCAAAGTGAATTCATAAGTCTTATAATCAAGCTAAGAACATTATGAAACCATTACCAAAGAAAACCAAGCTCAGAAACAACTCAAGACAAAAATATGCCATAAAAACCCCTTAAAGCATATTTTGGATATATGTCTTAAGAATGAGTCTTGGATGGTTTTAAAGGCTTGATTATATGTGAATGTACTAAAATAAAATAATAAAATTATTTGCAAAACAAACCAAACTCTAAAAAGAGTTAAGACACAAAAAGGAGCCCGAAAACTCCTTAAAACGTGTTTTTGCGAATTGTCTTCGAAATTGTTTTTGAGTGGCTAGTTGGCCTTTTATACATACTAAAATACATGTATACTACCTAATATCATATTAGGAATTTAATTTGAAGATTTTACCAAAACTTTTACAAATATAATATTTAATGTGAATAGTAACCTCAAATAGTGCCCATTTAGTCAAATATTGACCAAGAATGGTCAATGGTCAAAATTGACCATCCTTTGCTGAGTGAAGTCGGAAGCTACAAGGGGATAAGAGGCCAGCTTGCTCAATCAATTACATAAAGCAACTGATGAGTCATGACATTACTATTCACATAATTACTTTATATTATAATAACATTACCTTTTAAGACTTCCTTGATTGCATTATCACCTTGTCCCCTTAGTAATTCATTAATCAGACACTTACCTGTCATTATGAGAGCTCCCAAATTCGTAGCTCTTCCTCTCTTTGAAGAAACAACACAAAAACTCCATTGTTCTTAGATTAGTATCTTAAAGAACACCTTGCCTTGTAGTAATCATAACTTTC
The DNA here is from genome assembly GCA_023374045.1 of Limonium bicolor. Classification (NCBI taxonomy): domain Eukaryota; kingdom Viridiplantae; phylum Streptophyta; class Magnoliopsida; order Caryophyllales; family Plumbaginaceae; genus Limonium; species Limonium bicolor. The sequence continues at coordinate 22,748 of JAIOTZ010001984.1, forward strand.
CCGTCCTAACTCCAAATAATAAGCTTGATAGCTCGTTGGAATCCTCCTTCAAAGAGCTTTACAACCATAGCTCATGAGCCCCCATATTCTCAGGAAAAACCATGAAGAAGTGCCTTTGATTCTCGAGGTAAAACATTGCCTTCTTGGAAACTCTTTGTTCTTTGATTTTCATCAAGGCCGAGTGCCTAGGGTTACTAACCCTTCTTATTCTTCATCTTATTCTATGATTTTGGAGCCAATTTCTCTAGCAAATTGCTGTCAAAAATTTCTAAGGAAAACAAGCTTAATATTAAGCTAAAGGTTAATATACAAGGTAAATCCTACAACAACCTATTTCAAGGTTCTAATTGTTGATCTATATATGATCTAACATATTGTTCATCTTGTTTATTATTGCCGAAATTATAAGTGTGTTAGATTTAATTTTTGACACATTAAATGTTAATATTTTGTAAATCTAAAATTAGATTTATACTCCTTATGATATAAGCTACAATATAAGCTTTCATAATATACAAGAAAAATTCATATACTATGAATTTAAATATGGCCAAAAATTAAGGGGTTATTAATGAGTTAGAAAAATTATCTAACTTAGTTAAATTAAAGGAATTAGAGTAATTAAGAGTAATATGTAAAATTTAAGAAGTTTTGGTACCTAAAGGTGAATACCGGAAATTAATGGGGTCAATATGTAATTTTTGAGAGTTTATATGATGAGAAAATAATTGTAGAATTAAGTTTAGAATTTATAAAGTGTTATAAGTGTTATAAGGAATTTATAAGGTTTTCGGTATATTTAATGTAAATAAAGGGTGGTATATATACTATAACATTGGATAATTAAATCTGGTGATTTAGAGATGTTTAAAATGATTTTTGATGTTCAAAAATTTGTAGGTAAATTAATTACAAAAATTAGAAATTAATTGGAGTTAAATTGGTTAAGAAATGAAAGAATAGACCACAAGGGTAAAATGGTAATTTTACTGATCCAACGTGGTCAAACATGGTCAATGACAGTTTATAAAATATTTAGATAAGTTAGAATAAGAATTATAGCAAAAGATTAGATAATAAAATGATTAAGGAATAAAAAGTTAAGATAAATTAACTTTAGGGGTAATATTGTAAATTTTGGAAAGTTAGGGGGTTTGACCATAAAAGGCTGGTCAAAATTGGGTATGTTTTGGTAATTGACCAAAAGTATAGAAGAAATTAATTAAGGAAGACTTTGGAAGAAGTTAGAAATAAAAATAACAAGTTTAGAACTTATTATGAGTAAAATAGAAATTAAAGGAAAACTATGGGTAAGGAATGTAAATAACACATTTTTATGTGTTTAGAAGGTTAAGGAAATTAAATAAAGAATTTAGAAACAGAGTTAAGACGGGGTTAAACGAGACCCGTATATAACTTAAGGTATATGAGGGGTATACCCGTAATTTAATAAGTATAAGGGAAATCAATACTTAAAGTATTTTTAATGAAAATACAAGTTATATTGGAAAAAGAAATAAATATGTATGATACAGAGTATCATACGAACGTATACGAAAAATATTGGAATACATAAATAGTACTCGTATACGTGAATAGTATCCGTATACATGAATAGTACTCGTATACGTGAATAGTATCCGTATACATGAATAGGAAATACGTATACGTGAACAGTAAATACGAGACATATATGTGAACAATAAAATACGAGTCGTATACGTGAATAGTGAAATATGATGAATAGTAAAATACGAGGCCGTATAAATGAATAGTAGAATACGAGACCGTATAAATGAATAGTGAAGTACAGATGAATAGAGAAAATACGAAAACCTAATACAAGGTCCGTATAAGTCTAAAGTTGCTAACTGTGCAACTAAATAACTGCTAACACCGTTAGTATGTTAATAAATTAGAATTGAGCTTGAAAACGCTCCTAAATGAACGAACCCGTTTAACGGTATATTATTATACCCGGGTTAACCTAGGAAGAGGTTTAAGTTGAGATCCCAAATTAGTTCTAAGACACAGGATACTAATACTAGTTCTGGTTACAGATCTAGATAGTCAGAGGCGTTCGGCGGATTAGGTGAACGTGGGATTAAAAGCTAGCCAATCTCCGGTGTACGGTATGGGATTCTTGTAGCTTGCTTGTTAATGGGGTCTACCTCGGTTTGTGTGCTATGTGTTATTGTGATACAACCAAACAAGATTAAGCAAGAAACCGATCTACTGTGATGTTATTGTGTATTGCACACTAACACGACTTGATTTAGAGTTTGTTCATTAACTATGTTTAGTAACAATTGTATAAGGTTATAAATACTCCCCGTTGTTAGTAGGTTAATACCGAGAGAGGTTTAACTAACCAATTGTCAATGAGACTTCAACTAACTGGAACTTGGGGGAGAGGAATCCGGGACTGACTCTGGTCATGCATGTTTAGGTTAGGAGGTCGACATCTGTATCAGATCTGTCTTCCGCATAGGCTCGTCTACGACTTGTCGCCTAGGGTCGACAAATAGACCCGACCATCTCGAGTGAACAGTTCGAGGTGGGAGGCAAATTCAGGAGGCGCGGGAGGGTCAAGCCTACATCCCTCATAACTTAAGAATTTATGTTTATTAACCCAATAGAGCTAATAACTCATTGGCTAGGGTTACCTTGACCCGACAAGAATAAACAATTCAGTTAGAGAACAACCGGTTCTTTTAAGAGAACGGTTGACACTTATAAGGTATGGTCAAACACGAGAATAAGCAATTCTCAGGCCTTGGAGTTAGGAATCTAACTTACTCATTAATGGGTGTCCATTACAACGTTCGATCTATTGAGCTGTGAATGTTTCACATGGGTGTGGTTTGTATCGTACTTCT